>PVKP010003617.1:0-25886 GCA_004027715.1 Plecturocebus donacophilus | reverse complement strand
ATCCAATTTGCCAGTCTGTCTCTTTTGATTGGGGCATTTAGGCCATTTACATTTAAGGTTAATATTGTTATGTGTGAATTTGATCCTGCCATTTTGATGCTAGCTACTTGTTTTGCCTTGTTTGGCACATTTTCTTCATTGTTTCAATGTTCTTTACCCTTTGGTACATTTTTGGAGTGGCTGGTACTGGTTGTCCCTTTCTATGTTTAGTGCTTCTTTCAGGAGCTCTGGTAAGGCAGGCCTGGTGGTGATGAACTCTCTCAGCAATTGCTTGTACATAAAGAATTTTATTTCTCCTTCTCTTATGAAGCTTAGTTTAGCTGGATATTAAATTCTAGGTTGAAAGTTCTTTTCTTTAAGGATGTTGAATATTGGCCCCCCACTCTCTTCTGGCTTGTAGGGTTTCTGCTGAGAGATCACCTGTGAGTCTTAGGGGCTTCCCTTTGTGAGTAACCCGACCTTTCTCTCTGGATGCCCTTAGCATTTTTTCTTTCATCTCAACACTGGTGAATCTGATGGTCATGTGCCTTGGAGTTGTTCTTTTCGAGGAATATCTTTGTGGTGTTCTCTATATTTCCTGGACTTGAATGTTGGCCTGCCTTGCTAGGTTGGGGAAGTTCTCCTGTATAATATCCTGAAGAGTGTTTTCCAACTTGGATTCATTCTCTCTGTCACATTCGGGTCCACCTGTCAAACGTACAATAAGTCTTGTTACATAACCCCGTATTTCTCAGAGGCTTTGTTCATTTCTTTTCACTCTTTTTTTCTCTAATCTTGCTTTCTCATTGAGCTGATTTTCAATATCTGATATCCCTTCTTCTGCTTGGTTGATTTGGCTATTGAAACTTCTGTATGCTCCGTGAAGTTCTTGTGTTGTGTTTTTCAGCTCCATCAACTCATTTATATTCTTCTCTAAACCATTTATTCTCATTAGCATTTCATAAAACCTTTTCTTAAGGTTAGTTTCTTTACACTGGGTTAGAACATGTTCTTTTAGCTCAGAGTAATTTGTTATTACCCACTTTCTGAAGCCTGTTTCTGTCAATTCATCAGACTCATTCTCCATGCAGCCTTGTTCCCTTGCTGGTAAGGAGTTGTGATCCCTTGGAGGAGGAGAGGCATTCTTTTGTTTTCATCCTTTTTGAACTGGTTTCTTCCCATCTTTGTGGAATTATCTACCTGTGGTCTTTGTAATTTGTGACTTTTGATTTAGTGTCTAAGTGGACATCCTTTTTATTGATGATGACATTATTTCTTTCTGTTTTTTAGTTTTCCTTCTAACAGTCAGGTCCCTCTGCTGTAGGACTGCTGGAGGTCCACTCCAGACCCTGCTTGCTTGGGGATCACCTGCGGCAGCTGCAAAACAGTAAAGGTTTCTGCCAGTTTCTTTTTCTGTTATCTTCATCATTTATGAGATATCTCTGGATATACATGAATCATTGAGCTGCTTGAGGAGACAGTCTGTCCCTTCTAGGAGCTCAAGTGCTGAGCTGCGGGGCTCTGTTGTTTAATTCAGAGGTGCTATGCAGGTACGTTTAAGTCTGCTGCAGTGGAACTCATAACCACCTTTTTTCCCAGGTGCTCTGTCCTAGGAATGTGGGGCTTTATTTATAAGTTCCTGATATACTGCTGCCTTTTTTCAGAGGTGCCCTGCCCAGCAAGGAGGTACCCTAATCACAGTCTACCAGCAGAGGCATTGTTGAGCTGCTGTGTGCTCTGCCCAGCTGCTGTGTGAACTTCCTCGTGGTTTTGTTTATAGAGGTGTAGTTAGAACTGTCTCGGTAATGAGTATCTGCCTCAGTAATGGCAGACTGCCTCAGTAATGGTGGATGCCTTTCCCCCGACAGAGCTGGACCATCCTGGGTCCAGCTGCATTTGCTGTGAAACTCTCAATCCAGAGTGTTTCAGATTGCTGGTCTTTTGAGGGTGGGACCCACTGAGCCAGATCACCTGGCTCCCTGTTTCAGTCCCATTTTTTTCAGTTGAATGGGCAACTCTGTCTCCCAGGCATTCCGGGTGTCAGTTGAAATGGCTTCCCAGATTTGTATGAGTTTTTGTGCGGAGACTCACTGTGCCAGCTGAAAAAGTGGTGCTGGAAATTCATGGAGCTTTTCAGCCTAGGAGTCTCCTGGTCTGTGGGCAGTAATAACTCATTTGGAAATGTGGTGTTCACTCATCCTTTGCGTTGTTCTCACTGGGGACTGCACTCCAGAGCTGTTCCTATTTGGCCATCTTGATCCCTCCTCCAAACCTGCTCTACTCTAAAATATTTATTTTTAAAAAAATATATAAGTATTTTACTTATACTATTCCTATGTCATTTATAAAATGAAATTTGTAACTAGGAACAAGGGCTAACTCGTATAATCCCAGAATTCTGGGGGGCCAAGGTGGGTGGATCACCTGAGGTGAGGAATTCCAGACTAGCCTGGCCAAACAGGTGAAACTCCATCTCTACTAAAAATGCAAAAATTAGCTGGATGTGGTAGCAGGCACCTGTAATCTCCCAGCTACTCAGGAGGCTGAGGCAGGAGAATCACTTGAACCAGGGAGGCAGAGGTTGCAGTGAGCCGAGATTGCTCCACTGCACTCCAGCATGAGTGACAGAAAGAGATGCCATCTCAAAAAAATAAAAAATAAAAATGAATAAATAAACGCATGAATACATAAATTTGACTCTATATGTTGTGAAAATGAATCAGTATTATTTTGAAAGATCAAAACATTTTATGGTAGGCTAAGTTTTAAGACCAGTTTCGAATCATGAGTTTAACATGTCTGTTCATTCTGAAAAATACAGATTTTGGAAATATATTTTCTGAAAATATAATGTTACTTGACTTTATTCCAGCCATTAATTTTGAGTAAACACATATTGAAATTAGAGCTATAAAATATAAATGAATGTTTCAAATAGTGTAAAAGACCTAAAGCAGTTCTATACAAATTAAAGTTAGGGTGCAAATCTTTCACATATAACAGCTGATGTCTCCATTGCTGTGGTGGAGCAGTGTTGCTGACCATTCATTCTTTTACCTAGCAACAGCTGTATTTGTCATAATTCTAGAGACGTAAATACAGTTCATTCTTTTTATTTAAATTCTTTTGTTTTTATTTATATTGTGTGGAGATGGGGGCTCATCTGTTTACCAGGCTGAAGCATAGTCCCATGATTATAGATCACTGTGGCCTTGAACTTCTGGGCTCAAGTGATCCTCCCTCCTCAGCCCCCCAAGTGACTGGGAGTACAAGCACAAGCCACTGAACCTCGCTCCAGTTCATTCTTTTTAATCAGTGTGCTAAATCATGTATCCAATCTGGTGCAGTTGGTTTAGGATGCTTTTCAGAGAGGGAGCAGTTAGAGACTGATTAGGCAGATAGAGAGGGAGGGTCTCAGGAGAAGGACAGAGAAAAGCAATGTTCATAGGAACAACCTCAGAACAGCACCTATACTTCCTCTGTCAATCTTGTGCCAGAATGTTGCTCAGAAGGGACTGTCTCACCTTTGACTCAGGCACAATAAATCATCCTAAATGTCCTTAACTTGACTCAGTTCATTATAATGTCATTAGTGTGACATTAGCATTTTTAATGGACATTTTCAATGACAGATTCAGATACATTATTTAATTTGCTATTTTCCCTGGGGATAAAAACACAATTTTTAAATGTACAAACATGTCATATTTTATTTAACCATTCCCATATTGTCAGATCTTATATTGATATTATTATTAATAATGAGGGTTGTAATAAAATTTCTGTATATTTATTTATTTCTCCCTAGAATTAATGCCCTACAAATGTTGTGTTGAATACCAAATTATTTTTTTTATCATTATTAATTTTGAGACAAGGTCTTACTTTGTTGCCCCAGATAGAGTGTAGTGATCTGATCATGGCTTACTACAGCCTCTACCTACCAGGCTCAAGCAATCCTCCTACCTCAACCTCTTGAGTAGCTGCGACTACAGGCACAAGCCATCACACTTGGCTATGATTTTCAATTCTTCGTAGAGACAGGATATCCCCATTTTGCTAAGTCTTGTCTCGAATCCCTTGGTTCACCCTATCTTCCTACCTCAGCTTCCCAAAGTGCCTGGATTATAGGCATAAGCCACCACACCTGACATACTCCTGACTATTTTAAAGATTTTATTATACATATTATTACACGGCTTCCCCAAAATTTGTTCAATTAACTCTTTTTCCCTATAAGTATAAACCATTATTCCTACTCAAACAATTTTTTATTACATGGTTGGATTATCTCTTCTGACACACTGTTCATTAGATATAAACATATGACTTACTTTGAGCTAGTAAATACATGTTTAAATGCCATGCAATAATTCCAAGGTACATCTCTCAGATTCAGCATATAATTCACAATATTCTCTTCATATTAGCTAGGTAACTGTGAAAGCAAGTGCCAAAGTAGAGCTTCTGCTGGCCTGGTGCACTACTAGACTACAACTATCAAAGAGCCTTGCTATATGTGATATGAATGAGAAATAACCATTTCATTTATTTGTTGGGCTATTTTAAGCAATGAAACCTAGCCTGTCTTAACTCATTATGAATAGGTGTTTTCCAAACATTTTTCTATAATTCAGTATTATTTATAGTTTTGTAAGTGTCATTGACATTAAATTGCCAATAACATTTTTAGTAAAAAACACTTTGTAACAGACACAAGCCATTTTTTATTTTATGCTCCAAAATCGCCTTTATAAAGTATGTATACACCATTTTTCTGTAAAAGATAACTTATTTTACATGTGAAATACATTCTAAAATTGTATCCCTTATCTAAAAAAGGTAGCATTACACAATGTTTTGAAAAAACAGGACATTCAAATATGTGGTGGTTTATAATTTTTTTTTAATGTTACCTTAATTCTTCTGCATTAGGCTAGCCATTTGTCCTCGCGCTATTCATTGAATACGGTGTCCTTTACCCATTGGTTATTTTTGTCAATTTTGTCAAAGATCAGAAGGTTGTAGATGTGTGGCTTTATTTCTGGGTTTTCTATTGTGCTCCATTGGTCTCTATGTCTGTTTTTGTGTGAGTATCACGCTATTTTGGTTACTGTAGCCTTATAGAATAGTCGAAAGTTTGGTAATATAATATCTCCAGTTTTGTTATTTTTGTTTAGAATTGCCTTAACTATTAAGCCTCTTTTTTGCTTCTATATGCATTTTAGGATAGTTTTTTCTATTTCTGAAAGAAAATAATGTTGGTAGTTTGATAGAAATAGAATTAAATTTATAGATTTCATTGGGTACTACAATGTATACAAAAATGAGCTCAAAATGGACTTAAGATTTAAATGTAAGACCTCAAACTATAAAAACCCTAGAAAGAAACCTAAGAAATATCACTCAGGACATTGGCCTTGACAAATAATTTGTGACTAAATCCTCAAAAGCAATTGTAACAGAAACAAAAATTGACAAGTGAGACCCAATTAAACTAAAGTGCTTCTGCACAACAAAAAATTCAACATAGCAACCAGACAATCTACAGAATGGGGGCCAAGATTCACAAACTATATCTAACAAAGGTCTAATATCCAGAATCCATGAGGAATGTAAACAAATCAAAAAGAAAAAGTAAATAACTTCATTAAAAAGTGAGCAAAGGACAAGACCACTTCCAAAACATATAAAAGTGGCTGTAAAACATATAAAAATATTTTTAACATCACTTATCATCAGAGAAATGCAAATCAAAACCACAATGTGATACCATTTCACACTAGTCAACATGACTATTATTAAAATGTCAGAACATGACAGAAGTTAGTGAGGCTGTAGAGGAAATAGAATGCTTATACACTTCGTGAGAATGTAAATTAGTTCATCCACAATGGAAAGCAGTTTAGAGATTTGTCAAACAACTTAAAACAGAACTACCATTTTACACAGCAATCCAGTTACTGGGTATATAACAAAGGAAAACAAATAACTCTATCAAAAAGACACATGCATGCATGTATCTATGACAGCTCTATTCACAAGAACAAGGACATGGAATCAACTTGGGTGCCCACCAGTTGTGAATTGAACAAATAATATATGGTATAAATATACCATGGAATATTATGTAGCCATAAGAGAAAAAAATCATGTCCTTTGCAGCAACATGAATGCAGCTAGAGGGTATTATCCTAAGCAATTAACAACAACAACAAACAGAAAACCAAATACCACATGTTCTCATTTATAAGTGGGAGCTAAACATCATGTACATTGGACATAAAGATGGAAACAAACACTGCAGACTACTAGAGTGGGGAAAGAGACAGGGCACAAGGGCTTGAAACATTCCTATTGGGTACTATGCTACTAGTTGGGTGCTGAGACCATTTTTATCCAGGTAAAAAACCTGTGCATCTACCCGATGAATTAAAAATAAAAGTCAAAATTATTTAAAGAATGAATAAATAAAAATAAATAAATAAAACCATGTTAATATAAGGTTAGTGACAAATGAATTGATTATTCTTTTGTCAAGCCAATAACCAGTCTTCACTTCTTTCTTTAATACAAAATCATCTTACAAAAAACTCAGCCATGCTCTGATATAAAATTATGTTCATCTTTCCATTGCAAGAAGAGTGACCACTATAAGCAGAACACATTCGGTTAGATTAACACAGTTGAAAAGTGACCCCTTTAACACTTGCCACTTTCTTCTTTCTATCACAAAAACCTTTGGTTTGATAGTTAGAGATGTAATAGCCATTTACTGATTATGAAGACTGCAAATAATCGACTAGGCACAGTGGCTCATGCTTGTAATTCCAGTACTTTGGGAGGCTGAAGTGGGTGGATCACTTGAGGTCAGGAGTTTGAGACCAGCCTGGCCAAAATGATGAAACCCCGTCTCTATTAAAAATACAAAAATTAGCCGGGCATCATGGCCAGTACCTGTAATCCCAGCTACTTAGCAGGCCAAAGCAGAATTGCTTGAGCCTGGGAATTGGAGTTTGCAGTGAGCCAAAGTTGCCCCAGTGCACTCCAGCCTGGGCAATGGAATAAGATTTTCTCAAAAAAAGAGGGCTACACAGAATTTATAAAGTATAGCACTGTAAGAAGTATAAAGCAGTGAGTTCATATGAACAAGGAGTTAATATGGTAATCCTATATCTTTTGAGAAAGATAAAATATAATCTCTACATTTTTAAGTCACTTTTTGCCTTGTTATATTATTATATATAGCTAATACCAATCCATGCTGATATACACATTTATTCATAATCTAAAGCATGTTTTTAATACTCTTCTAAAAAATATTTGTAGTTTTTTTGATTCACCTTTATATCATGAGTGTATCACATTTATTTATATATAACACCTACATATGTCACATTCTGTTAATTTCCAGAGATATCAATTATACATATTTTATACTCTACTTTTTCTATGAAGTCTTTTCTCAGGTTTAAGATCTTTCATTTTTAGAGTTTCTTTTCTTGTTCATAATATTTGCTGTCTTCAAATACTTGTGATTCAATAGTATGGTCAGTTTTGAAGTTGAATTTGTATGCTCTTCAGTCTTGCTTGTTATTTTGTTATTTTAATTAGATATGCAAGAGGCATGGGACTTGTCTTAGTCTTTTATTATGCCTGTAACAAGTTGTCATAAATTTAATAGCTGAAAACAGCACAAATCAGCAAAATTGAAGCCCAGTGACTGTGAGTGGTTTCTCTGATCTAACCACAAGCAGGAATGCTTGAATTAGTAACTAGGGTATAGAAATATTGGGGACCATGTTTCTAATTTTGACTAAGACAGAATTACAAGATAGATTTACCATTCAGGGGCACCTCAGCAGTTGCCCCCAGATGTAATCCTCTTTTAGTTTCATTACTAGACACTTGGAGTGTCACTTTAATTCTCGGAAAGAAAGTACTCTTACCCTTGAAACACTCCTGGATGCAGACCCCTCCAATAGCTTTCTGACTCAAGGTGCATAGATTGTAAACCTTTTGGCTGCTCCTGCCCCTCTACTTCAATTAGTCACTGTAAATAGCCCCTAGATTGTAGCTTGCTAAAGCTTGCTACTGCATTCCACCATCTTGACCAAGTTATAGGGTGGTACTTCTGATCTCAAGCTATAATTTTGCTTTTAAATAAGGGTCTATTTGCATTACCTAAATAATGAATTTCTGATGATTCTTGATTCCCCCAAATCTTTTTTGCTCATTTTTGGGATAAATTTTATTACTTATGTATGTTTTTCTATAAGTCCTAGAAAATTGATATTGAGTTGTTTATAGTAGCAAATGTTCCATACACCACGTAAATATAGAAATTCAATCTATAAAAAGACAATACAAAATTGTAATATTATGGGTTATAGAAATCCTTGTCTCTTTATATATATATATATATATATATATATATATATTCCCATATATAATTCTTGTAAATTGTTGATATATGTGTATATACATGCATGTCTATATATACATATATGTGTACATATATACACACACATACAACCAACAATTTCCTAGTTTTTTAGTACCTTAGAACAACAAAAATAAACATTTACTTCATTGAAAAATGATCACCACCTTATGTTTTAAGTTATCTTTGGATTTATACTTTACTTAGAATAGTGATTAACTCTGATTTATATTTTATATACACATGAATTATATAGGTATGTATGCATGTGTGTGTATATATGTATCCATTTGTAGATAAAGCATAGTATAAGTTGTAATATTTTGTTCCTATAGCCAAGCAGATATTTCTAAATGTATATTTGAGACTGAACTAGTTTAGGGACATTGAACATGAAATAGAGTCATTGCTATGCATTCTATGCTTTCACACCATCCTAGGTCAATGAAGACATCTGGTGTTTAACATTTGGCAGCTGCTCAATAGGCTATGACATATGAAATAGTTTAGTGGTCTGACTTCACTTTTCACTGAATAATTGTCAGGTAGTGATTAGCAGCCTACGAGCAACTTGGCAAACAGTAAGGGATGCTTCATGTTGGAATTCTTTTCTATCTATACACAGTTTTTAATATCAGCAGCAAAATATATTGGCAGAAAACTCTGTCTATGTCACTCTTCCCTACTGTTCAATAAATTAAAGACTTTAATTGCCAGAACAGATTATATCTTTCAAGATATTCAAGTATTTGAAAGTATGGGAAAAACTAATTATATAGTGCTAAGCATATGCACACTCACAGGAAACATTTTAGAAATGATTAATATTATTCTCTGTCTTCATAATAAAGAAAAGAAATAGTTTTCAAAGTAAACATCTAAAATAATTAGATATTTAGTAAACATTTATTGTTGGTTGATTAGTTGTTAACTGTTTTTACTGTATTCAAGAGATTTTCTGTTTTAATACAAATAATTGTTCTGATTTTGCAAGTAGTCAGACTTACAGTGTTGCAATAAAATGCTTTTTATAAAAATAAAATTTATTACAAATATATATGAAGGAAAGTATACTCAGTACATCCAGAAGTCTTGGCTCAAAGCATATCTCTGTAAAATAGTGCCTGACATTGAACAAGTTGGCTTTTATTTTTGAGTTTTGTAAAAATTAATTTCAGAGGAAATTCTTAATTATTTTAAAAGACTGTGCTACATAAATAACCTTTTGAAGCAGTATTGCATAATATCTAATACATACATTCTTACATTTACTAAACAAATAATTAGCAAGTATACATTACTCTCACAAGCCAGTTATTCTGTTATATGCTATTGATCCAAGAAATGTGATAGTGTGTGTTTTCTTTTAGAAGTCTAGTGACTAGATCACTGGTCCATGTAGTGGAAAATATTTCTCTGCCAGAAGTTTGCAAGACTGTCTCTTTGTGTTGTGGTACAGAATATCAAACTATTGAAATTTTAATATCTTTGACTCTTTTCTTTTTTGGTCTGTTTGTTAGAGGATCATTTCTGATATGTAATATGCTGCTTATCATAAGAAAATTGAATATTTAGAAATACAAAAAGACAAGCAAACGTTGTTTTAGAATATTATATCTCTTTTAAGCTTCATTAATTTCAAGTTTACATTATTTTGTTTAATTATACTTAAGATACAATCATAAAATGGCTTGAATACTTTCCCTAAGAAAAAACAGATGAAGAGATGAATTCAAGCAGAAGCATACACAAGAAAGTGATATAACTGAAATTATTTTCTTTTACTTGTAAAAGTAAATAACAACATAAGGTAAAATAATGTGAAATATTAAATAGATGTGAATATCTTATCAATGAGAAAATCAAAGATTAGAATCCCAAAAAATACAGATTTTTATGCAGACTTATTTTATGAAATATACAAGCTTATCCTAAAATCTCAATAGGGCCTGAGATACTAGATAATAATAAGATTAAGCCATAATTATTAGCAAAAGATTTCAAGATTTACTGTCTAGTATATGAAGAACAAATACTACAGTAACTTTTCAATGAGTCAGTCCATGTTTAACACAATATTCTGTAGAAACACCCTTAATGGTAAAGATTTAGTTGGTTATTGTAGAATTCCTTATTTAAAAGTAAAATTCTAATACCCCATACCATCAATGTGAAAATACTTGTTCTAGCCATGGTCAAGCTAATGAAATAAAATATAGAGAGCAAAAAATATAGAAAGCAACATGGGATGGAAATAAAGTACATTTTTTTAAAAGAAACATTGTCACAAGATTAAAAAATAATTACTGAAGTATGAATATAAACATACTTGTAACATTTCAAAGGTGGAGAAGATAGCTGTAAAATTGGATGAAAGCTGATGCAAGTGAACACTCAAATTGGGGATGGGTTTGGTTGGGAGGGTTCTTGGCCCCACTCAGGAAGAATTCAAGAGTAAACCAACAGTGAACGAAAGCAAGTTTATTAGAGTAACAGTGAACAGCAAAATAGCTGTTCCACAGACAGAGCAGGCTATCCCTCAGGCAGAGTAACACATGTGGGTTGCTGGCTAATTATATGATTACCTTCTTCTAATTACATGCTAATAATAAGGAGCAGATTTTTCTCAAAATTTCTGAAAAGAAACTGAGTTCCCAGAACCATATAAGGTAACTTCCAAGCATTGTCAAGGCAATTATAAACTGTCATGGCACTGGTGGGAGTGTCTCATTGTCTGCAAATGCATTATCAATTTTAGTCTTACCTGGTTTTGGCCCGTTTCTTTACTACATTCTGTTTTCATCAGCATTATTATTAACAAAAAAGAAAAAAAAAAAAAAGAAATCCTGCTGACCTCTAAAGTATACAGGTCGCCACAGTATCTCACATTGTGGTTTACACAATATTCAATTTCAAAAACGAGATGTATAAAGTACTATTTTTTGAACCATTGAAATATGAACTAGACAAACATAATCTTGTGTGAATATCTTTAGAAACCATATTTTATATTTAAAACTGTATGAAGCACTCATAGCATTTTTCTATATTTTAAATATTTAAAAACTTCTAAGAAATGGTCACAGAGTCAGCAGAGCAATTAACATAAATGAATTGATTATCTAGGGAAGAATTGCTTTTCTGCCATCCATGTACCTCTTAGAGGAGAAACTGAAAACCTGGGCATACAGCAAACAAAGCAGAAAGACACTCCTGCCTTCATGGAACTTCCATTGATTAGAGGCAGAAAATATGCAATATTTAAATTGAAATATGCAATAAATGAATAAAATATAGGCTATCTCAGAAAAAAATCAACAGAAGCAAGGAATAGGGAATATTAGGAGTTGAAAATGTATCCGTACCATTTTTTATCTGTGATATTTAATTCTAAAGTATAAAGTAAATAGTACTTTATACATCTCATTTTTGAAATTGAATATCGTGTAAATCACAATGTAAGGATATGACACTTGGGAAAAAATCCAAAATAAAAAAAACAGAGGTTATCAATCAGCCATGATATGGAAGAGGGGTCATTTTTCAGGGAAAGGAAAACAGCAAGTTCAAAGACTGAGAGTGTAGGACATATTTGACTGGCACAAAGGAAGTGAGTGCAGCTTTAAAAAAAATAATAATGCTGGGAGAAGAGATAGTGTGGTTGAGGTTCAAGGGGCCAAGACTGTATAGTACACTTAGATCCTCTATTTTCCTCAGAGAGAGACAATCATTTGGAAGGTTCTTCTGCTGAGCGTAATAGAGGCATAATTATGGTCCAAATTTTCAAAGAACCATTCTAGCTATAGAGTTGAGATAGAAACAAAAATGGAACATAGGGAGATGGTTTGAAGTGAACTGCACAAGAGATAATGCTAGTTTGGCATACAGCAATCATGGCAAAAAAAAATGGTGAGAAGATGCTAGTTTATGGATATGTTTTCGAACAAAATTGTCTGATTATGGTTTATGAAAAAATGAAAGGAGTCAAGAGTGAATTTATGTTGTTTTTATGTTCTGTTTCTTTTGAGTTAATCCAAGCAAGCTATGCAGCAAAGAAGTACCTGAACTACTATAATTGCAATATGGTTAATTGTATGAAAGAAAATCTTCAAATGTGTAGTATAGTTTCTACTTTTTAAATGGAATGTGGAGTCTTTGTTTTTCTTGACACAAAGTTTATTATATTGTGAACAATTTTTTAGGAGATACTATTTAATGTAAAGATTAATTAATTATGCATGTATCCTTTTATTTTATTCATTTATTTATTTATCTATTTTGAGACAGTCTCTCTCTGTTGCCCAGGCTGGAGTGCAGTGGCATTATCTTGGCTCACTGCAACCTCCACCTCCTGGGTTCAAGCAATTCTTACGCCTCAGCCTCTCAAGTATCTGAGCTTACAGGCTCCCGCTAGCATGCCTGCCTAATTTTGGTATTTTTAGTAGAGACTGGGTTTCGCCATGTTAGCCAGGTTGGTCTCGAACTCCTGACCTCAGGTGATCCACCTGCCTTGGCCTCTCAACATGTATTTTCCTTTTTCTTTTCCACAAAGATAGTAGATCTAATCTTATTTAACTTCCTTCTGAAAATATGACAGTGATTTGTATGCTACCTAGTCACTTTTGGAACAAAAAAACACAAATTTACTATGTATCCTCTGTATTCTCTAAGCAAAATGATGCTTTTACAATTAATGAGAAAGAGCTTTTGGGGAGCTGTTTATCTTATAGAAAGCACATTTTGAAAATGAATATTTGAAAATACTACCAGTGTTATGTAATTTTCATTGGAACCAATGTGGCAATTCCACCTGTTAATCTTTTCCCACATTAAAAATTAAAGGAAATAGAATATTTTAACATACCTGTAAGTGTAGGTACAAATATAAATGTATGCAGTGATATTAATGCATGCACATACATGTACAAAATAACTTCTCATTGGTGTCCAAGCACAAATGAATTATATCAAAGATTAGAAAAATTTACTTGCTGAATTAAAACAAAAATAATAACTAAAAATTTGATAAAGTCAGTAAATAATTTTTTTTGTTTTTAAACATAGGTAAGGATATACTTTTTAAAATGTGGTCCTGTCTATCTTGATGAGTCACCCTTCAAAATTATGATAGTCAATAAAATCAAATATCAAAATACAGTGCTGTATAATCAGACATTCCAAATACACTGTCACACAATGTTAAACTAATATATACAAAAATAATAAAATATATCGTAACACAATTTGTTATTAGTATATCAGAAAAAATTATACAAATCATTTTACTTTTTCCTATTATTTTGCCTTATTTTTGGGTGTTATTTATCCTGATCACCACATATTATTATCGTAGCATATGTATATTGTTTTATAATAAATAGACATGGATTAGAAATGCATAAAGTATTTTTAATCTTGGCATTCACAATTAGTGTGAAGATCACTAAACTAGAGGACAATATACACAAATACATATATAGCTAGGGCTCAATATGTTAAATGCTTTTGTAAAGGGCTCTAACCCAGTTACACTGTGATGTGTGTGGGTGTATGTGTGTGTGTGTGCACACGCACGCACAAATAATGTTCAATAAATGCTTTTTATAAGTATTTGTTTACATGTTTAGAAGAAACACAATCAAAATAAATAAACAGAATTTTATTCTATTTAATTAATTTCAAAACTATATTGCTTAAGAACCTACTCTATGACTGACATTTGCTTAAATATTCTTTTTTCTCGTAAACAAAATTTAGTACAAGAAGAGGAAATAATGTAATCTCTGTCTTTGTCTACGTGATTTGCAAGATTTCTGAGTTAATATTATTGTTAAGTCCAATAATTTTTTGGTTTTTCTTACGTTCCTTAATACTAATTTAAAAAGAGATTGTAAAGGAGAGAACAGGTACTGACATTTGTATTAACAATAGTATTTAATAATAGCAATGAAAAAGCACAATTATTGTATGCTGCTGTGTGCCACTCTTTCAATAGATTTTTATGATTCAACTTATTTATTTCTCACCAGTGAGGTGAAATTGCTATTCAATTTTATAGATGAAGAGATTAAGACACAAAAAATTATGTAGTTCACCAACGTTGAACAATATGAAGGAGAGTCAATATATGAACTCAGACAATCTGTTGTTAAGTGTAGAACCCTGCATGTAATATCACTTTGCAAATATTCACAGGATACTTCTACATTTTCATACTTTCCATGGTCTTTTAAGTGTTCTTTACACAAATATTTATGTTTTCAATCCATCTTGGTTAAGTTTTCAAAAATATTTTTTGTGAAGTGAGTTGTTTTAACACTTCAAATTCTCAAGGCTGGTTTCATTTCCACTTGAAATTTTGATGATGTATAACCATAGCCTTGAGCTACTCACATTTTTCCCCTCTATATTGTTTCCAAGCTTAACTAATCTAGAAGCACCAATGTTGACTTTGAGCTGTACTTCCATGGTGTTAATGACTGATATAATTGCTTTTTAAGGAAACATCTCTATTTGGAGTAACTGCAAACAGTAACTTTGAGATAAAATTTGCAAAATGAGAAGGGTGGTGAATGGCTATTACGCACAAGTTCATTTCCCCAAACCTCAAGCTATGATTTAATATTAGACCTTGTAGCTAATTTTCCTAATGAATATTTGTAGTAGAGGTTAAGGATTCCTTTAGTAGTTTATTGGAAAGTAGACAATATGTTTTTAGTCATTTTGCTACATGCAGTTACTTAACTAAAGTAATAACATATTCTGTATTGATGATATTCAACAAAAATGCATACACTTTCAAATTATTAAAATTTTATTTTATTTTTTAAAGAACCAGAATCTGTCACCATCTAAGAGTAATCTTCTAAGTGATTGATAGAAGAAATGCTTATTCTCCATGATTCCAAAGAAATCTACAATTTGATTAACTTAGATTTAGGTGCAAATGTTTACAAAAAAAAAAAAAGAGTTTATATTTTTACATGCATCTCTCTCTTACATTTTGGGGACTATAATTTATAATTTTGAAGTTGTGAGGGTCAGATTCAGTGATAATATGTTGTGTTATAACTATCATGTTAATGCAAGTTCAAGTATGCTTTTCAAAAAATAAAGTCTCAGGCATTGTCTATATGTCAACAAGATATTTTATTATTCTAATGAATAAGATTAGCTCATAAATTTAATTTGTTTTCCTACATTCTAACACAGATATGGTTAATTCCATTATAGTATATCCAAACAGTAGAATGAATCTACCATGTTTAGTGTTCCTATATGTCAAACTATTTATTCAAAATAATATATATTAACATACACAATAGTTGAATAATTTTCTGTCCCCTATTTGCTATTAAAAACCATTCTGAAAAGAATGTTATTTTTATATCTTTATATGCCTATGTAAGTGCATTTATTATAAATGTTAGAAAGAAAGTTTTGAAGTTAAAAGTTTTGTACACTTTAAATAATTTCAGATTGGCTAAACTGCCCTCCAAATAACTACAGAGGTGAAATATTATATTCTACTTATGTTTTGTTTTTTAAGAATAACTAAGCACATTTTCACATATTTCAAGGTCATTGTACTTCTGACTGTTCCTATGTTTTGCCATTTTTTAAGACTGGTTCTGGTATTTCTCTTTTAGTTTTTAGAACATAGATTAATTAAAACAATTAGCCTTGTGTGTGATAATATAACTCCATTTTTTAAGAATGCATAACTTGGACCAGTGCAGTGGCTAGCACCTATAATCTCAGCACTTTGGGAGGCCGAGGTGGGCTGATCACAAGGTCAAGACATGGAGACCATTCTGGCCAATATGGTGAAACCCTGTCTCTAATAAAAATACAAAAATTAGCGGGGCATGGTGGCACATGCCTGTAGTTCCAGCTACTCAGGAGGCTGAGGCAGGAGAATCATTTGAACCAAGGAGGTGGAGGTTGCAATAAAAAAGAGTGCATAACTTGCTTTTTAACTTTGAATAAAGCACAGCAGCATTTTTGTTGATGCGTATATATTTTATATTTTATTTTTTGAGTTTATAGTTGCCTAGTAATGTTATATTTTATTTTTTGAGTTTATGACTGCCTAGTAATGTTTTTCTTACTTCATGCCTTTTAATTAAAATTACACACTTCCCCCCACTGTCCCTCCCCTATTTTCCCCCAACAGACCCCAGCGTATAGTGCTCCCTTCCCTGTGTCCATGTGTTCTCATTGTTCAACACCTGCCTATGAGTGAGAACATGCGGTGTTTGATTTTGTGTTCTTGTGTCAGTTTGCTGAGAATTATGGTTTCCAGGTTCATTCTTACCCAAAACCTAAAATGCAATAAAAAATAAAATTATAAAAAAATTGCACACTTCCATATAATGTATGAATTTGTTTTAATATTTAAACTTAGTATAAAATCAGATATTTATTTTCCATCAACATTGCTAGTCTGTGGTATATACAAAATGTATTAAATAATTTATCTTGGCCAGGAACAGTGGCTCATGCCTGTAATCTCAGCATTTTGGGAGTCCAAGGCTCATGGATCACTTGAGGTCAGGAGTTTGAGACTAATCTGGTCAACATGGTTTAACTCAGCCTCTACTATAAATATAAAAAATTAGCTGGGCAGGGTAATATGCAACTGTAATCCCAGCTACTTGAGAGGCTGAGACAGGAGAATCCTGAACCTGGGAGGTGGAGGTTAAAGTAAGCCCAGATAGCACCACTATACTCCAGCCTGGGTGATAGAGTGGGACTTTGTCTCAAAAATAAAATATATATATATATATATATATATATATATATATATATATATAAAATGCTAAATTACCATAAACATTAGCATCTCTTTTTATACTTTTTGTCATATTATATTAACCTGTTCATGAATTATTATGTCAGTACCATTTTAGTGACTCTAATTCCATAACAATGTTAACGTTTTGCAATCTAATTCACTCACTTTTTTAAAGAAATTTCTGTCTATTCTTGAATGTCTAATTTTCATATTAATATTCAATTTTTATAACTACCTTTCCTTTCTCATACATATTCTCTAAAGTAAGCAAATCAATCATAAAATCACATTTTTTTATTCTTATTGAGATAGCCTTCTATTTAACATGTATTTATGAAAGAGAGAGAGAAAACATAGATAAATATACTACATTGGTTTTTCAACCTAAATTAGATAGGTTGGTTTTTAAAAATGTCTTCAATACCTCTTTTATGTCATTTGGAAGATATATTGTATATTTGTCCAGATCTGACCATTTATTAGTAAAGTATGGTTTGTTCTTCTGTATCTTTTTTTGCAAGTGGTCAAAGGAGTTAGACCTTTAGCACTGGTCCAAGGTAATTAAGACACATTTATGAGCCTCTGCCATCTAAATGTTCATGGCTGCATCTTTGAAATTTGGATCAAAAATCAAAAGGAAATAGTGCTCAAATTACTGCAAAAGGAATGACATAAAAGCTGATGCTCAGAATGTTGGTTAGCATCTTATTGCAGAAGCATCCTGCACAAGTGCTGCCTGCATCCAAGCCCTCCAAAGTCATGTCGTTTTTGCCAGTATTCAAGCCTGTTTATTAATCTCTTGTCAATACCCCTAATGCATTTGTAATAGCTCCCCTTCTTTAATTGCAGGGTCGATGGCTATTCTTGGGACAAAAAGGAGGTCTACATGCCAGAGACTCCTCAGGGATAAACTAGGGAAATGGAATAGTGAATGATGTCTTCTTTTAACTAGATTAGCCAGAAATGTATGAAATATACGAAAGAAAGTCATCTGACCATCTGGGAGCAGGTCTTTAGGACGCAGTGTGGAATTTGAAGCAAAAATAAAATGAAACTGCAAGAAAATACCAATGCCTATCCACCAAGGGGGTAGAAATAGAGTGGCACATTTGAAAATGAATATATTGAATGCCAGAAGACATAATTTTTTCAGCATATTTCTGGATTCTGTAGGCTTAATATCTTTTTAACCTAAGAAAAGTAATAGTTTTAGAAGATTATGAGTTGAATTTGCTACCAGGCCTCGTGAGTTGCTTTATTTTAATTAATAAAAAAGCAAAAATCAGATGATTATTTTGGTGGAAATTAGTGCTTCTGATGATCAAGTTGATAAATCTAGATATTGTGCAATGAGATCCCCTATTATCCACATGTTCCATGATGATTATTAATGCAACACAAAGGGGCCCCAAAGAGGCATTAGTACGATGAATGCACATCCTAAAAAAGAAAGGTTTAGGTCATCCCAATTGACAAGGAGATTTTTATCAGCTTGTCAGCTGAGTTGCACACTAAACAAATAGGTATTGGAAAGGGAAAATCATAAATAATGCTATTCACACAATTACAGAAAAAGAAATTTTACTTAGTATGATTCCACCTTTCATTTTTCTTTATCCTCCTTTTTCAGGAATGTAGCAGAATGGATACTCTGCAGTATAATGATGCTCGGTACATGCAGGAATGAAGAAATTTAGTGTTGTGTTGTTTTGGGAAAACAGACACTCTCTTTTTTAATTGTAGAAAAAGAGAGTTGCATTATTTAGTCAGAACCAAATTTGGAAATGTAATTATGAAAAAAAAAATGAGTGTGAGGGTTAGGGAGCCAACAGGATGCTAAGTATGCTTTAGTCCTTCATCATCCCGCATCCACTTTCTACTTTCTGAAAATGACCACTGTTGTGTATCCCTTGTGGGGGGCATTGCTGTACCTTCCGTAATGGAAAATGAATATCCCAAATATTTATCTCCCAGTTGCAAGGAAAATGGGGCACTTACATTTTGCCCAATCATAAACTGCTGCCCTGTGTTTTAAAATTGGAGCTGGCAAGGCAACTAAAAAAACAGTTAAAATTATTTTTTGCATTTTCTGCACTAAAGATATCCAGCGGTGGCAATCACCTGGTCCAATGGAGGCAGCTGCAGTGTGTCTGGTGTTGGCACCAACACCATTTCCTGACGGTCTGTGATAAAGATGCTATGTGCGTTCAATTCTTTGGTCCAATATAACTCTTTTAGTTTCCAACTGTGTTTAGTCAAAATCTTCCAACCATAAATGTAATCTATAAGAACTTGGTAACTGTCTAATGGATTTTCTTTTTATTTAAGGTAAACAGAACAAATTAATCTCATTGAAAACCATAACTCTAAGTATTATGGCATTTAAGTAAAATGGCCCTAAATTTGAAGTTATAACCATGTGCATAATATGAGTTTTGTCTTTTAATTTATTTTTATTTTAAAAAAAACCTTTTGAGTTGCTGTAATATTTTAAGTAGCTCCCAGCTTTGTATGTGGTATCTAAGTACTTTTGCCTATTAAACTGATAGCCAGCTGCAATTTAAAAGTTTATTTTATTTTGAAGTTTTAAGTTCATTTTCCGAAGTGTTTTAGGTATACAATGATATCAACTAAAGTAACAACGATTTTGCTTCTTTCAGTGTTTTTTACAAATTGGGATAGGGCAGCACTTCTAGAATATCGTTATATATTAATGTTTATGATGGATTAATCTTACATTGTTCTTAAAATGTATGCTTCTGATGATGCAATATTATGCATGATGCTTTATTTTGATATGCACTTTAATTTACATAAAGAAACAGTATTTGTTTCCCATTTTATTAAGTTTCTGTCAGCAATGTATGTTGCATTTTATACAATGGCTATTTGGCACTTGTGGAGGTGATCATATATCATATATTTTTGCACATTGACTTTCTTTTGCGGGTGGAGGAGATAGAGTCTGGCTTTGCTGCCCAGGTTAGAGGGCCGTGGTGCTCTCTTGGCTAGGGGCAACTTCACCTCCCAGGTTCAAGCCATTTTAGTGCCTCCCAGGTAGTTGGGACTACAGGCATTCGCCACCACGCTCGGCTAATTTTCTTTGTATTTCTAGTAGAATCAGGGTTTCACCGTGTTGCTCAGGCTGATCTCGAGCTCCTGAGTTCAGGCAATCCGCCTGCCTTGGCCTCCCAAAATGCTGGGACTACGGGCATGAGTCACCATGCCTGGCCCTCATTTACTTTCTAATACAGTGAATTATAATAACAACATTCTAACCATAAGCTAATATTGAATTCTTGAAATAAACATGATTTGGTTTCATTACTTGTAATATTTAACTGGAATTTATTCCGTTATATTTTATATCAAGATATACTATAATCTCAATACATAAGACTGTATGAAGGTTTTCACTTTTTGTGTACCATTCTTATGAGCTGGTATTAAATTAAATCTCTGTGTTCATGAAGAATGTAAATGTTATTAAATCCTTGAAAGTTTATTAGAGTCTACTTGAGAATTATTTTGGACATTGCAGAGTATGTGAGAGAGAGTGTGTGTGTGTGTGTGTGTGTGTGTGTGTGTGTATGTGTTTGTGTTTGTGAGCATAATTGGGTAGAGGGCAAGAAATGATTGAAGGAAAGCATAAAACAGCTTGCTATCCACTTTCATGATTTCTTCCAAATGCTATTTTAATATTCTATGAACTCACATGTGAATAACTAAAATTATATTTTCTGAAAAATCATCAGTTTAATCTAGATTATCAAATCAATTTGAACACCATAGTCAATTGTTAATTTTTAACTGTCACACATATGTATATAATTATTTCTTTTATAATTTTCATTTTTATTGTTACAGGATAGTTTCATAGTATTCTTTCTTATTTAGCCTAACAGTTTCTGTTTCCCTCATTCTTTTTTAAAATACACACTCAGGTTTATTTAATTTTTCTTCTCTATTTTACTAAATTCTCTTTTTTACTTTAATTATTTTCTGCTTTTTAATTTTTTCCTTTGATCTTAATGAACTTTTTTGCAATATATGAATAAAATATGCATTGTATTCTTTCTTGTTATATGTTTTTAAAGTTACAGTTTTATTCACAATCATTATGTTAGCAAGGGTTCTCCAGGGAAACAGAATGAAGGGGAGAACATAAATACAGATATATAAGGTATGTAGATATAGATGCTATATATAAAACTAGACCTTGATCTATCTACCTAGAGATCTACTTATCATCTATTAAGAGCAAGATTAATTATAAAGAATTAGCTAATTCAATTACAGATGCTTGCAACTCCAAATCCGCAGGATAGGCCTGCTCTCTGAAGACCCAAAGAGAGCCAATGCCTCTGTTCCAGTCTGACATCTGATGTTGCAGATGAAGTTTGAAGGTAGTCTGCTCATACAGGGGAGGATCAATCTTTTTGTTCTATTCAGACCTTCAACTGATTGAATGAGACTATTGACATTATTGAAGGCAATTTGCTTTACTCAAAAGTCCACCGATTAATATTATCCAAAAATACTCTCACAAAACACCCAGAATAATGTTTGACCAGCAATATCCAGGTACTCTGTGGCTCAGCCAAGTTCACACATAAGATTAACCATCAAAGTCATAACTAGCGTTATCTCATAGCCTCTAAAATATTATTTTTATTCATCTTTTTATATTAAGAGTATAAATATTAGTATAGCAATTAGTATAAAAAATAAAAATAGGTTTGTTATTACTTTGATGGTTAATCTTAGGTGTCAGTTTAAAATGGGTGATCTTATGTGTCCAATAGGAAATAAGAATGGAGTTATTACTAGTATTGTCTAGGTATTACTAGTAAGAATGGAGCTATTACTCTCTAATAACTAGAGAGTATTAGTGATATCTCCATTCTTACTGGTAGTAACTCCATTCTTGTTTCCTATTGGACTTTAAACTCAAGAGAGTGTTTCAAGTTTAAATTGTGTTATTTTATTATTTATTTTGTTACTTTGTATTCTTATTACAGAAGAAATGAGCTGTGGAAATGGCAATATATTTTTCCTTAAGAAGTATGATATCGTCATTTCTCGCCAGTGCTTGAAGGGCCATTTTAAAATAATGTATAATTTTGAAGTTGGCTCTATAGGGTAAAGTAGTTATCTAGTATATGTACTTTATTAAATATATCATATTTGTATGCAGTATATGTGTTTATTTCAGTGAAATAAAGTGAATTAAATTCTTTTAAGACTTTGCTTTTGTCTATCTTTAAGTTTTAAAGTTATTTTATTTTAAAAGATTCATATTGAATATAAATATTTATACCAAATATTATTAAATATTTTATTAAAGATCATACTCTGTTCTGTATTCTAAATATTGTGTTCCTTCAAACAACCATAAAAATATTTGGATAATATGTTGGCTTATATGTTACTCTGTTTACTTTACATCTAACATCATATGTTTCCAAATCATAGAGGCCTCTGGGACCTGTGATATAAGTGACTGTAGGCAAGGCCTTGAACTTTGTTGCAGTCACTTGAGTGAACAGGACTTTTCTTTTGGCAAGGCCATCAAGTGGAAAACAGGCTTCAGAGACTTATGTAGAGGATTAGAGGACTGTGGATATTAGAACATCTTGGTATTCAGGAAAATGTGCTATGTCTCAACTCCAAAAGCCAAAAGAGATCTGAAATATAGGGAATACCCTTGTATGTTCTTGAGGCCAGGATGTTGTGGGATTACTAGGAAACCATCTGCATATGTTTCGCACGTGGCTTATAACAGTCTTTATACCACAGAAGTTGATAGAAAAAAGCTCCTCAAATATTTGACAGGACATAAAGAAGGGAGAGTGAAATATTCTAAATATCTTATAATGATATATGAGAAATAATATGCATCTTGCTTCCAAATAAGATTAGACATAAATTTCTGATTAAGAGCTTCAGAGAGATTATGTCATTCTTTAACAAAAAAGAACATTACAGTAAAAGCTCCAAATTAACACTGAATAAATTGGACTTTCTAGCAACTTTTTAGATCATACTGGACTTAAATTGAAAGGAAGGTGAAAAGCAAATAGCCAACTGTCAACCCTCCAAAGAAAATCTCCCCATGATTTCCACTCTTGGGATCTTCACATGCTAGTGTACAGCCTAGGGACACGCAGTAGGATTCTTCTACTTAAACTATTTTTTGGAAATTACCTTTGCAAATCTCATTTAAATAGGTGAACATCTTGCTCTATGTTACATGGAACAAAGTTAGAAAGATTTCCATATTAACATCCTGTTACATGCATTTTATATATTTACTTAATGTAATTAGGTGATTGTGACTGAATACACAATGACACTTGCCTTATTGTTTTATAGTTAAACTTACAAATTTGCACGTTATACTTTTACTTCTTATTGCTTTCTGATATTCATCATTCAGTCCTCATTATAGGGTAACAAGGAAATAAGGAAACTTACATAAAGTCTTCTAATAACCATTTTTGTTAATTGTTTTAGAAACTACAAATCTAGTAATGGTTTAATCACTGATTTGTCAGCATTAAGTACTGTATATTTGATATTATGCTAAAGATGAAGGTTAACAGTGTGAAATTTCACTTCCTCATATCTTTCTCCTTACTAATAGTTTGTTAGCCTTAGTCATTTTGTTATTTCCACTTTCTTGAGGTTCATTTTATTGAAAATATGTTCTTCGAAATGATTAATAGATAGCACTATGCTCAGCATTATTATGTTCCAAAGCATCTTAATTTTTCTCTTAATTTTCTGAACTTAATCACCTTTCGTTTTTCCTTTAAAAAAAGCCATTGACTTTTAAATTTTTCTCTATTTTCACCCTAGTATTCCTAGAAACATTTCTTTCTCTCTGGCATGAAAGAATGAGCATCACTGTCATTGACTCTTATATTACTGGCCTCCCGTGCTAACATCCCCTCACCATCACACACACACACACACACACACACACACACACACACACATACACACATACACACGCACACACACACACACACAGTCTTCACACACATCTCACCACAAATAATGAATTCTTTTTTTTTCTTGGTACTCTGTTTATTCTTGTAATTTAGAATATCTCACAGGAACAGGTCTTTATGTAATTTCATCTTTTCTTCATCTTAAATACAAATTATATAAGTTTTGAGCTATTTTTTCTGTCTTTAGTATATCTAATTATTTTATTTTATGACTATAAACTTGATGTACTTTCCCATTTAATTTTGCCTGCTGTCCACAAGCTTATTTTTTATGGTTCTGCTTCCTTTTTCAATAAGAATATGCTTTTTGTTGCATCAAATATAGCTTTCATTTATGCATTCAGCTTCTTTTCCTCTCCAGTTACTAACATCCTGTGCTATATTTGATCATGATTCTTTTCACATATTTTACATTTACTGCTAAAGTTTTTCATCCTTTATTTGAGCTTTTGTTTCTAGTTTTTAACTTTTGATATAATTATTTTACATTTTATATTTTTGTGTGCTGTTTGATTCTTATCTTATTTTCTTATATTACACAGGTATAGGTCCCTATATGTTATTATTCAATTACCATTATGAATACCTTGAAGAATAGATTTTTGAACATAGAGTAAAATGAAAAAGCAAAGTTGTGATCTGAGTTGCAAGGAAAAGTGAATTTAAGTAATTTGCTTGTAACTTTTTTCCAAAACTCTTTCCTGCAATATGATGTGCCCTGGTAGTGCAATTGTGATCATGGCTGTCAGAGTTCAGTATGTCTTCTATCAGAAAAATCAGCAAAGCCCTGCATGTCCCCTGTTTGTTGTTTTGTTTTTGCCTTTGAGTGGCCATTTAGCTGTAGTATTTTTCTTCAGCTGGCTGTAATTGGCAGCTGCTGTCCTCTGCTCCACATTGCTACCTGCCACACTGAGAGTCTGTTTCTCACTAAGAGGTTGTGCTACATGCATCTTCATCTCATTAAATCAAGCTCTTTCCCAGACTGTACCTTTTAAAAATAAAGCCAACATTATCCAATTGTCTAAGACTTTCAAGGTTTGTTTCTTTGCTGAGCATTATCCCCTGACGGGATCTGAATATCTTTAAATTCCTTTTGGATAATGATTCAGGGCTGTTTTAGATTTTGATTCAGTTACAATTATTCATCTCTGTATTTTTTTCTCTATGTTTTTGAAGAAATGCACTAGGTAGTATGTTAATAGGTGCAATGATTTAATAAAGTGGAAAGTATAATTGATCTTGTTTTATTGAGATTATTTTTGTGGCAGAGTACATGGAAGCTTAGAATGGGAGAAAACAGCAAAAATGTAAAAACTCAAATATTTTATGATAGAATATAAGTTATTTTATTTATGCAGCATTCTAGGTTTATTCTGTAAGTATAACCTTTTAAATTTTTATTTTTAATTGACAAACAATTGAATTTACTTATGGGATACAGTGAGATGTGTATCCATTGTAGAACGATTAGATCAAGCTAAATAAATTGCCACCAACTTCTCACTTTTCTATTCTTTTAGCAAATTTGAAATATAAAATGCATTATTATAAACTATAGTCATCTTGCTGTGTAATAGATCATTATAACTTCTTTCTCCTAATTGAAACTTTGTATTATTTGACTAACATTTCTCTTTTTTTTTTTTTTTTT
>PVKP010003616.1:0-106532 GCA_004027715.1 Plecturocebus donacophilus | reverse complement strand
TGAGCCCCCACCTGTATTGCAAAAAAAAAAAAAAAAAAAGAATTCTAGAAGTTAAATAGCTACTATATGCAGGGCTTAATACCTAGGTGATAGGTTGATAGGTGCAGCAAACCACCATGGCACATGTTGACCTATGTAAGAAATCTGCATTCTGCACACGTGTTTTAGTCCGTTTTCACTCTGCTGATAAAAACATGCCTGAGACTGGGCAATTTACAAAAGAAGTTTATAATGGACTTACAGTTTCATGTGGCTGGGGAAGCCTCACTATCATGGCAGAAGTCAAGGAGGAGCAAGTCACATCTTACATGGATGGCAGCAGGCAAAGACAGAGCATGTGCAGGGAGATTCTTATTTTTAAAACCATCATATCTTATGAGACTTATTCACTATTATAAGAACAGCATGGAAAAGACCTGCCCCCATAATTCAATTACTTCCCACCAGGTCCCTCCCACAACACATGGGAACTCAAGATGAGATTTGGGTGGAGACGTAGCCAAACCATATCAACATGTATCCCAAAACTTAAAAAAAAAAAAAAGAATCTTAGAAGAAAACCTTGGAAACACCATTCTGGACATCAACCTTAGGAAATAATTTATGATTAAGTTCTCAAAAGCAATTGCAAGAAAACCAAAAATAGACAAGTGGGACCAAATTAAACTAAAGAGTTTCTGCACAGCAAAATAAATTATCAAGAAAGTAAACAGACCACCTACAGATTGGGAGAAGATATTTACAAAGTATGCATCTGACAAATTTCTAATATCTAGCTGGGTGAAGTGGCTGAAGCCTGTAATCCCAGCACTTTGGGAGGCTGAGGTGGGTGGATCACCTGAGGTCAGGAGTTTGAGACCAGCTTGACCAACATAGTGAAATGCCATCTCTACTAAAAATACAAAAAATTAGCTGGGTGTGGTGGCAGGTGCCTGTAATCCCAGCTACTAGGGAGGCTGAGGCAGGAGAATTGCTTGAACCTGGGAGGCGGAGGTTGCAGTGAGTGGAGATCATGCCATTGCACTCCAGCCTGGGCAACAAGAATGAAACTCCGTCTCAAAAAAAAAAAATTCCTAATATCCAGAGTCTATAAGAAACTAAACAATTAAATAAGGAAAAACCAAATAATCCCATTAAAAAGTGGGCAAAGACATGAACAGCCACTTCTCAAAGGAAGACATACAAGTAGCCAACAAACATGTAAGGAAATGCTCCACATCACTGTCCATCAGTGAAATGTAAATTAAAACCACAGAGATACCATCTCACACCAGTTAGAATGGCTATTTTTAAAAAGTCAAAAACCAGCAGATGCTGGTGAGGCTACAGAGAACAGAATGGTTATGCACTGTTGATGGGAATGTAAATTAGTTCAGCCACTGTGAAAAGCAGTTTGGAGATTTCTCAAAGAACTTAAGACAGAACTACAATTCAACCCAGCAATTCCGTTACTGGATATGTATCCAAAAGAAAACAAATATTTCTACTAAAAAGACACATGCACTCACATGTTTATCACAGCACTATTCAGAATAATAGCAAAGACAAGGAATAAACCTAGGTGTTCATCAACAGTGGATTGGGTAAAAAAAGAAGTGGTGCTTATATACCATGGAATACTATGCAGCCATAAAAAAGAATGAAATCATGTCCTTTGTGCAGCATCATGGATACAGCTGTAGGCCATTATCCTAAGAAAGAGAAAGCCAAATACTACATGTTCTCACTTCCAAGTGGGAACTAAGCATTGGGTATTCATGGACATAAAGATGTCAACAATAGACCCTAGGAACTACTTGAGAGGGAAGGAAAGGAATGGGGCAAGGGTCGAAAAACTGACTATTGGGTACTATGCTTAGTACCTGGGTGATGAGATCATTCATAACCCAAACCTCAGCATTACCCAATATACACAGGTAACAAATCTGTACATGTACTTTCTGAATCTAAAAGTTTAAAAAAATAGAAAAGAGATTCTTCAATTTCCCACAGTCTAAAAGAAATTAACCTATATTTAATACTTAGAGTGTTCAAGTTTGTTTTTGATACTTAAATTTTTACTTCATCTGGAGTTTATTTTTATATATGATGTAGTTATTCGTATGAAAGTAGTTATTCATATGAAAAGAGATGAAATATCATATACTAATATATGGCATATATACCATATACCATTCACATATGGTATATATGCATTACCATTTATATCTATTAATATACGGTATATATGAGTTACCACATATATCTATATGAATGGTATATGGTAATATATGCCATATATTCATATATGATATTTCATCTCTTTTCATATGAATAACTACTCTTTTCAAATTTTTTTTTTGAGATAGAGTTTTGCTCTGTTGCCAGGCTGGAGAGCAGTGGCGTGATCACTACAATCTCTGCCTTCCAGATTCAAGTGATTCTCCTGCCTCAGCCTCCCAAGTAGCTGGGACTACAGGCGCGTCCCACCACACCTGGCTAATTTTTTGTATTTTTAGTAGAGACGGGGTTTTACCATATTAGCCAGGATGGCCTTGATCTCCTGACCTCGTGATCTGCCTGCCTCGGCCTCCCAAAGTGCTGAGATTACAGGCGTGAGCCACTGCTCCCAGCCTCAGATTCTTTTTATTTTATTAAATAGACTCTTTTTTTCCCATTAATGTG
The DNA here is from genome assembly GCA_004027715.1 of Plecturocebus donacophilus. NCBI lineage: Eukaryota > Metazoa > Chordata > Mammalia > Primates > Pitheciidae > Plecturocebus > Plecturocebus donacophilus. Next base: position 103,868 of record PVKP010003616.1, on the reverse strand, counting down.
TCAAAATAATTATTGAAATGTGGAAATAGCAGAAAGGGAGTATTGGGTATCCTGCCAGTGAGGTTCTGGGCTTGACTCTGTAATGGGTGAGCAATTTACAACTCTGTAGGAGCAGAGATTAACTTAAAGTTGTTTTTTTCTACTAGACATGTAAATAATTTCTATCCAATAGAACAAATAATCTTAGAGAAATAGGAGCTAGGTTTCCATAAACCCAAAACTAGCTGAAGTTTCTTTTTTTACATTGCCTATATACACATCTAATTCATTAAATGTTATTTGGGCTAATTTTAGCATCTGATTGATTTCCTCATTACATTGCCTATATACACATCTAATTCATTAAATGTTATTTGGGCTAATTTTAGCATCTGATTGATTTCCTCATTAATCAATGACTTAAGTAAAATCTTTTACATAAAAGAAACATTTTTGGTTGGCAAAGCCTGAGTCCTGTCCTCTCACTCTCCTTCCTGGGCAGCATGAGCTTCTCCACTCGCTCTGCCTTCTCCACCAACTACCGTTCCCTGGGTTCCCTCCAGGCTCCCAGCTACAATGTCTGGCCTGTCCCGCATATCTGTGTCCCGCTCCACCAGCTTCCGGGGCGGCATGAGGTCCGGGGGCCTGGCTGCTGGGGTGGCCGAGGTCTGGCAAGAATGGGAGGCATCCAGAATGAGAAGGAGACCTTGCAAAGCCTGAACGACCATCTGACCTCTTACCTGGACAGAGTGAGGAGCCTGGAGACGAGAGCCAGAAGCTGGAGAGCAAAACCCGGGAGCACCTGGAGAAGAAGGGACCCCAGGTCAGAGACTGGAGCCATTATTTCAAGACCATTGAGGACATGAGGGCTCAGATCTTCGCAAATACTGTGGACCCAATGCCCGCATCGTTCTGCAGATCAACAATGCCAATGCCCGTCTTGCTGCTGATGACTTTAGAGTCAAGTATGAGACAGAGCTGGCTATGCTCCAGTCTGTGAAGAGCGACATCCATGGGCTCCGCAAGGTCATTGATGATACCGATGTCACTTGGCTGCAGCTAGAGACAGAGATTGAGGCTCTCAAGGAAGAGCTGCTCTTCATGAAGAAGAACCATGAAGAGGAATTGAAAGGCCTACAAGCCCAGATTGCCAGCTTTGGGTTGACCATGGAGGTAGATGCCCCCAAATCTCAAGACCTTGCCAAGATCATGGCAGACATCTGGGTCCAATATGACGAGCTGGCTCAGAAGAACTGAGAGGAGCTGGGCAAGTACTAGTCTCAGCAGATTGAGGAGAGCACCACGGTGGTCACCTCGCAGTCCGCTGAGGTTGGAGTTTCTGAGATGAGGCTCACAGAGCTGAGACGTACAGTCCAGTCCTCGGAGATTGACCTGGACTCGACGAGAAATCTGAAGACCAGCTTGGGGAACAGCCTGTGGGAGGTGGAGGCCCGCTATGCCCTGCAGATGGAGCAGCTCAATGGGATCCTGCTGCACCTGGAGTCAGAGCTGGCACAGACCCTGGTAGAGGGACAGCACCAGGCCCAGGAGTATGAGGCCCTGTTGAACATCAAGGTCAAACTGGAGGCTGAGATGGCCACCTATTGTTGCCTGCTGGAAGATGGCAAGGACTTCAATCTTGGTGATGCCCTGGACAGCAGCAACTCCATGCAAACCATCCAAAAGACCACTACCCACCAGACAGGGGATGGCAAAGTGGTGTCTGAGACCAATGACACCAAAGTTCTGAGACATTAAGCTAGCAGAAGCAGGGGGACTCTTTGGGGAGCAGGAGACCAATAAAAAGTTCAGAGATCATTGGATGTCAGAAAAACAGAAAAGGAAAAAAGAAATGCTTTTAATCCTTTAGAAAATTATACTTTAACAAATCTGATATGAAACTTCTCTCCTCATATACCAAAGATTGAAACATGCTTGGGTCTGTTTCTGAACTATGTTTTCTATTTTAGCAGTCAATTGGCCTATTTTTGATCATACTGTTATAATTGCTATAGCTTCATCATAAGTCCTCACATTTGGTAGGGCAAGTCTCCCCCTGCATTTTCTTATTCAGAAATATTCTGGCTATTCTAAAAGCTTTACTTTTCCATATATGTTTACAAATTATCTAGTTAAGTTCAACAAAAAGTCCTATTGGGATTTTGTTCAGAATTCCATTGAATCTGTGGATCAGTTTTAGGAAAATTAATATTTTTATGATAGTCTTCCTATCAGCAAATATAGTATGCATCTAATTTGGATCTTTTTACTTGTCTCTTAATAAGTTTTAATTTTTCCCTGTAGTGTTCTTGAGCATCTTTCATTAGAATGAATCTTAAGTACTTGATTTTTTTCTAATTCTATTTTAAATGGTGTATTTCTTCAAATTACATTTCCCAGTTGTTTATTGCTGGATATAGAAAAGAAATAAAGTTTTTGCATAATAAACATGTAATCACCTGCTAAACCCTCCTGTTATTGCTTATTTTAATGTAGTATGATTTATCAATATTTATGGTTTTTTTAATAAAAACTTACTTCACAAAATAGTTCCCTAATTGAAGATCATGAGAATAATGTTTTTCTGTATTATCTTCTGGAAGCTTTATTGTTGCTATGGTCTGAATGTTTGTTCCCGGCCCCTCCCTCCCTCATTCAGGTATTGAAACCTAACCCGCAGTGTGATACAGTGTGATGTACTGTGATACAGTTAAGATGTGGGGCATTTGAGAGGTGATGAGGCCACGGGATTACTACCTATGATAGTCTGTGTTGCTGTAACAGAATGCCATAGATTGGGTAATTTATGATAAATACAAGTTTATTTGGCTCACAGTCCTCGAGGCTGGGAAGTCTAAGGCCATGGCACCAGTATACAGCATGGGCCTTTGCATTGCATTACCCGTGGAGGAAGGACAAGAGAGGGTGTGAGCAAGAATGCAAGAGAGAGCTAAACTTGCTTTTGTAACAAACCCACTCCCTTGATAATGACATCAATCCATTCATGAGTGCAGAGCCCTCATGACCTAACCACCTCTCATTGGGCCCCACCTCCCAATACTTGTTACATTGGGGATTAACTTTTCAACCCTTAAACTTAGGGAATACATTCAAATTATTGCAGTGGCCTTATAAAAGTGGCTCTAGAGGCTAGACCTTAGGAATGGGGCAGGGGAGGGGTGGGCCTCAAAATTTAATTAAAGGTCTCTGATCACAAAGCCTTCAGCCTCAATTCCTATCCTATTTATTATTGTAAGATAGTATAGTTATATGTTTTATATAAAAGAAGTGTAGAATATAATAACAATAATAACTACCATTTGTTGAGGATTTACTATGCATCTGTTCCTGCCAAGTACTTTAAAATTCTCACAAAAGTTCTGCGAGAGAATTATTATTAGTTTCATTTTACACATAAGGAAATTTGGGATCCAGAGAAATTAGGCTAATTACTTCTACAATGCTACAGAGAAAGGTAGAATTGGGATTTGAATTCAGGCTGTCTGACTTCAAAGTTCAAGGTCTTATTTACACTGTAACAAAGCACGAAGAGATGTTGTATAAATTGAGTATTTTTTTTCATCAATTTTGTGTTAATTTTTGGGAAATTCTGGTTACTGTATTGTATGAATAGTCATGGTCATGTCTTTGTTAAATAAGGAGTATGCTTTTGGAATATTCTTATTTAAGGTAAAGGGAAGTAATCATTGTGCTTAGCACGTTGTCTATAGTGTGATATCTGAGGTTCCTGACTCTTCTGGGAAAAGCCACGATTCATCCAAGCTGTTTTAATTAGGAAACTGGGAGATCAAAGGGATCCCTGAGCCTACATGTGACCCCTTCAATGACACTCAGGCTGTGAGGCTCAGACTTAAGGCTGAAAGCCTGGCTGGATTGCAGTGTTGCCTCTTCTCTTATTTATTTATTTATTTGCTTGTCTGTTTGCTTATTTATTTATTTAATTTTATCTTGAGATGGACTCTTGCTTGTCTCCCAGGCCTGAGTGCAGTGGCATGATCTCTGCTTACTGCAACCTCTGCCTCCTGGGTTCAAGGGATTTTCCTGCCTCAGCCCCTATAGCTGGGATTATAGGCACGCACCACCACGCCCAGCTAGCTTTTGTAGTTTTTAGTGGTGATGGGGTTTTTCCATGTTGGCTAGGCTGGTCTTGAACTCCTGACCTCAGGTGATCCACCTGCCTCAGACTCCCAAAGTGCTGGGATTATAGGTGTGAACCACCATGCCTGGCCTATTTGTTTGTTTATTGGGACAGCATCTTACTCTGTTGTCTAGGCTGGAGTGCAGTGGCAAGATCATGGCTCGCTGCAACCTCAGCCTTCCAGACTCATGTGATCCTCCTATCTCAGCCACTCAAGTAGTTAGGACTATAGGTGTGCATCACTGCACCTGACTAATTTTTTTATTTTTTGTGGAGATGGCGTTTTGTAGGGACATTGCCAGGGCTGATCTCAAACTCCTGGGCCAAGAGATCCTCCTGCCTTGGCCTCCCAACATGTTGAAATTATAGGTATGTGCTACTGCGGCTGGCTGCCCCTTCTCTTTTAAACTGAATCTGGAGATTTAGAGAAACCCAGTGGAATATATAGCCTTTTATTCTCTTGCTACCTGATTTCTACTTCTCTCTTAAACTGGCTGGTAAGAAAATAATTTCTCTTAGAGGATAATTTTTTAAAAATGATAAATTTGTGACTTTCCTACAGATATAACTCATTATTTAATGAGGTAACCAGAAAGATGTTACAATTATTTCAAAGAGGGACTTCAAAGAGCAGAAACAAAAATAGGCCATGAAATAAATATATGAATAAATGTAAAACTGGCTTTTTCCACTGACAAAAATTCTTTGCTTGGCCAAACTTTAGTCAGGTTCTTGAAACTTCTCCTAGGCCCATCTGTGCACTTGTAAAATCTAATTTTAGCAAGGAATCTGGTAAGACATTTAAACAAAAACCCTCTACTCTCAATGTCCGATCATCTTCGACCTTTGATCCGCCATCATGCCCCAGGTGATGTCTGATCACTCTGGCCTGTCTTCAGCAAGACTCCTGTTAGGTGGGTTTATGCAGAATCCCCTTTACCCTTGATGTTTCCTATTAGTAATTTTCCATCCACTGACCTCCACCTGATTCTTGGCTGTAAATTTTCACTTGCCCATGCTGTATTTGGAGTTGAACATAATCTCTCTCCCTCATTACAAAATCCTGTTGTAGTGGTCCCTATACTTATCTCAGTGGTTCTGAATAAAGTGTGGCTTACCATGCTTTAACAAGTATCATTGAATAATTTTTTCTTTTTTTAAGATGGAGTCTTGCTCTGTCGCCCAGGCTGGAGTGCAGTGGTGTGATCTTGACTCACTGCAACCTTTGCCTCCCGGGTTCAAGCAATTCTCCTACCTCAGCCTCTCAAGTAGCAGGGATTACGGGCCCCCATCACCACGCTCAGCTAACTTTTGTATTTTTGGTAGACATGGGGTCTGCCGTGTCGATCAGGTTGGTCTCGCACTCCTGACCTCAGGTGATCCACCCACCTCAGCCTCCCAAAGTGCTGGGATTACAGGCGTGAGCCACTGTGCTGGCCATAATTTTTTCTTTAACACTACGGGTGGAGGGAAATCAGTGTTTCCTCCAACCAGTCAGAATCTACTTGGTGTCTGTAGACAGGAATTTTTGCTTTGCTATCAGTTATTTACAGAGTTATGAGTAGCCCAAAGATAATAAAACCTAATAGTGAAGTAGCATCATTCATCTGGGGTAATACCTGAGGTTCACTACCTCACACCAAGGATATCAAGGATTCAGACACACAAGGAGTGAGTTTAAGAGTGGAAATTTAATGGGCAAAAGGGAAAACCTCTCACATGCAGAGGGAGGCAATTCTGAGCAGATCTAGTTCACAGCAAGAGGCGGTTGGTTTTATAGATGAGTTTGAGGAACTGGTGTCTAATTTACATAGGGCGCAAAGGATTGGCTGGACCGGTGTGCTATTTACATGGCACTCTAATCTTTTACCACCCTAATGTTTTATTATGCAGATAGGTTCTCTACCTAGCCAGCACCGTGTTGCCTGCTTCTTTACTGCCTGCATACATGGTGATAAAGAAAGGGGAAGATGGAGCTTCCATGTTGAACATACCTGGGTTCCGGGTATCCTTTTCTATTGGCACAGCTGACAGCACTTAACTATGCAATCTTCTAGGTTGCTTATCTATGTCTGCAGCTTGATTTTCAGGCTGCTTTTCGTTAGAAAAGAAATGATTTTGGGGCTGCTTTTTATTAAAAGAGAAATCTTGCTGAGGACTCTCTTACCCTTATCTGCCTAAATAATTTCTTTCTAGCTCCCGTATCAATATAATCAGATAAACCAGGAGAGAGTGCTAGAAACAATACATTTTTTTCCCATTAAAACGTTGATTTAAAAAAAAAACTCCCCACAAAACTCTGGAAAATAGTTAAAGAGGTTTATTGTGAGCCAATATGAGGGACCATGGCCCAGGGAACAGTCTTAAGAGGTTCTGAGAAAGTATGCCCAGAATGGTTGGGTTACAGGTTGGTTTTATACATTTGAGGGAGAAAGGAATTATAGCTGAAATTATAGATCAACACATTCAATGAGTATATTGGTTCAGGATACAGAGGTGGGATATCTTGAAGATGGGGGAATTTACAGGTCATAGTTGGATTCAAAGATTTTCTAATTGGCAATTGGTTGAAGAGTTAAGCTTTGTTTAAAGACTATAGAAATAAATACCTGAGTTAAGATGGAGGGGGTTTAGGAGACTAGGTTCTTTTTTATTTTTCTTTCCATGACTCAGCAGAAGACACCAAGGTTCTTGCTGTGTAGATGAAGCCTCCAGGTAACAACCTTCAGAGAGAAGAGGTAGTAAATGTCTTCTTTTGAATCTTAAAAGATGGCAAACGCTTAATCTCTCCTATATCCAGGAAAGTCCTGACTATATTAATGGAGATTCTCTAAGATGCAGATTTCCCCTGTGAAAGATAGCTCTTCGGGGCCATTTCAAAATATGTCAAATAAATATATTTGGGGGTAAAATATTTTCATGTTCTTCAGGCTCTGCTATCTGTCCTGTGATGCTATACCAGAGTCAGTCTGGAATTTGGTATCTTATTGCCACAGGTAGTCTGTTTTGTCAGTGTCATAATCACTGTTTTAATGTTAATGCTGGCCAGTTGTGCCTAAACTCTAAAAGGGAGGAGGGTGTAAAGAGGCATATCTAACCTCCCTTATGGTCATGGCTGGGAAGTCAGGTTTTCAGGTTTCTTTGTGACTCCCTTGGATCAGAGGGGGTCTGTTAAGTCAGTCAGTGGAGGGGCTTAGGATTTTATTTCTTGTTTACAGAAAACACGTAGCTACCTTTTTGGTTCATTATTCCCATCTGAGTATTAACCAGGTCTGACCCTGCTTATCTTCTGAGATCAGATGAGATTGGCATGTTTAGGGTAGTATGGCTGTAATTTCTAAGTCTTTTACAATTTTTTTCTGACAAATCACATTGTGTATCTGATCACTTTATAATTGTTTCTTGCATTATAATTGCTCATTGAAAACTGCTGATGGAATAGGAAGCATACTTTTTTCCTATTTGTTTTAAACTGAAAACATCTTAAAATTAGGTGTCTTAACAGAAAGAAAGAAATATGTGTATGTGCATGTGTGAGTTGTGTAGTGGGGCCAGTCTGGAAAAACACAGTAGAACACCAGACTTTCAAGGCAAGTGAGCACAAATCCTTTAATAACAAAGGAGCAATTTCATAGGAAAAGATTCAGGTCCTGTGCGGTATGAGAATAGCCTTGTCTCTATTTGCCACCCATGCATTCATACTCTGCTGGCAACAGGGTCCTCTACCCTGAGGGAGATGAGGACATTTATTTCCTGATATTGATGACTCCACGCAAGGACAGTGTTTGGTTTTAAAAAAAATTGAGCTGCAGGGATCTCACTATGTTGCCCAGGCTGGTCTCAAACTCCTGGGCTCAAACGTTCCTCCCATCTTAGCCTTCTGAGTAGCTTGGACTACAGGTGTGTGCCACCATGTCCAGGTCTAAGGGCTGTGATTTCATATGGTCTCAAACCCAGGTTCAGGCCAAAAATAGAGATTTCTCTTCATTTCCTAAGGGATATGTTACCATTGCCTAGGAACAATAATAATTTTTAGTAGAGACGGGATTTTACCATGTTGGCCAGGCTGGTGCTGAACTTTTGGCTTCAGGTGGTCTGCCCACCTCAGCCTCCCAAAGTGCGGGGATTATGGGTGTGGGCCATGCGCTCAGCCCTGGAACAATAAAATTTCTTTTCTTTTTTTGAGATGGAGTCTCGTTGCCCAGGCTGGAGTGCAGTGGTATAATCTCAGCTCACTGCAACCTCCGCCTCCCAGGTTCAAGCGATTCTCCTGCCTTAGCTTCCTGAGTAGGCTGGGATTACAGGCCTGTGCCACCAAGCCCGGATACTTTTTGTATTTTCAGTAGAGATGGTTTCACCATATTGGTCAGGCTGGTCTCAAACTCCTGACCTCGTGATCAGGCTGCCTCAGCCTCCCCAAGTGTTGAGAATACAGGCGTGAGCCACCGTGGCCAGCCAACAATATTTCTATAATAAACCCTATTCTTAGTAACTTAAGGGTAAGTAGCAAGGTTAAAGAAACTGTTGTCATGGGACATACACAGACAACTAGAAAAAGCTTTCTCTTTTCATCTAAATTGATAAGATTTAGTCAAACAACATATGGATGAATGTTCAGTGATTTATCTATTGGCCTTTCATGTTAACCTTACACAGTTTAAGTCCAAAATCTGCATTCCAGATACTTGAAAAGAAAGAACGCTGTTCAGTTGACCTTTATTTAACAAGAAGTTTCAACTGGCTCAGGGGTTCCTTACAACATTGTAGATTGACATTTCAAACAAGGACTGTTTCCTGCTGAGGAGGAGACATGATGATTAGTGTTATTGTCGTGTGTGTGTGTGTGATCACTGAACATTTAAGTAATATAAACCAAGGCATTTTAAACCAAAGCAGTGCTGATTCCTAATATACCCCAGGAGTATCTCATGAACAGCTAGCTATATAGGCTTAGGAAGCTAGATGGCAGAGTAATCACACAGTTAAAAGGCTTTGTATGCAGTTGCAGGGAAAAACTAAGTTTTTCTTCAATTAAAAAAAAGACATTCCTGCTTACCTGTCTGAATGGTTAAAAAAAAAAAAAGTAGTCTAATATGATGGTTTAAAAGGAATAATTTTTAAGGTTCAAAAAATCAGAAAGATTTCCTTTATGCCTGAGACTTGATAATAATAACCAACTTCATGCATTAGGGTTCTTTAAAAGAGTAATGGAGTGCATTTAGAGGTGTGGACTTGGCAGTAGCCTGAATGCATAGTCGCTCTTAAGCCTTTCTAATGATTAGCCTGTTACTTAAGTTTCTACCCATTTTCTTTCTTTCTTTTCTTCATGGCTCTCATCTGTAAAGTATGTATGAATTTTTTACATTATGATGATCAGGAATAAATCCAAATGACTTGAAAGTACCTAAGATAATTGATGAAAAGGTTATGCAACCAGGGGGAAAATATAACAAGTTAATAGGTGCCTAGAGATCAGGAGTTGGACTACCAAGCTTCAAATTCTCAGTCCTGTGACCTTGGCCAGGTTGAGTAACTTCTGAAAGCACTGCTTTTTTTATTAGTAAGAATGAGGATCGTAAAAGTACCATGTCATAAAGTTGTCATGGTTATTGCGAAGGTTGACCACCGTTATGTTGCGATATAATTAGAAATATATTTTTAGTCTCTGCCACTTGTTCCCGGCACACAGCTCCTAAACCCCTTAAAATCCCTTAAGTGGTAAGTGTCTTTTTGTATACTAATGAGATGACTGGTGGCTGGGGCTGTTAGATAGGAGTGGGGTTGCTGGTTGCTAGGGACACCAACCATGTAATTAGAGCATTGGGACTTTCAGCCCCGCTCCTCAACCTTTGGATAGCGGAAAGAAGCTGAAGGTTAGATTGATCTTCACTGGTCAATGGTTCAATCAATCATGCTATGTAATGAAGCCTTCATAAAAACCCAGAATGACTGAGCTTGGGGAGCTTCTGGATAGCTGAACATGTGCAGATGCCTGAAGCCTGGCTCACCTAAGAGGGCATGAAAGCTCTACGCCCCTCCTCAATACCTTGCCCCATTAATCTCTTCCATCCAGCTGTCCATCTGTATCCTTTGAATATCCTTTATAATAAGTGGGTAAATGTAAGTTCTGTGAGCTGCTCTAGCAAATTAATCAAACCCTGGGAGGGAGTCATGGGAACCCTGATTTACAGCCTTTTGGGCAGAAGCACAGGTCACAACCTGGGACCTGCAATTGGCGTCTGAAGTGGGAGGTAGTCTTGTGGGACGAGCTCGTAACCTGTGGGGCCTGACGCTGTCTCCAGGTTGAGATCATTAGAGTTGAATTGAATTAGAGGGCATCTATTTGGTGTCTGCTGGAACATTGATTGCTGGATGTGTGGGAAGAAATCCCTACACACCTGGTGTCAGAGTGTTTTGTTGAGTCTGTGAGAGAAGGAAAAACACTTCTTTTTTTCTTTATCTCTAAGAACCACAGTTCCTGGTGTATAGAGAACAGTCTGTATGTGTTAGTTATTATTACTACTGCCTTTTATTTATATAGCTTTGCACTTAAGTATACACATTTCTTTAAATCCTCACAACGTTTTATCAGGTAAGTATTATTGTCTTCATTTACCTATGGTAGACTTAGGTGAGACAGGTCATCAACTTGAAGTGGGAGCCTGGAACTCATCCAGACCCAGCTCCATGTTCAGAGCTCTTCCCAGTCACCATTCTGCTTTCCAAAAACAAGAAAAACTGCACATGAAAGCCTTGGGTTCTTTTTGAAATGCAAACAATTCTAAACCCTCCAAGAAGTAAAGCATCTTAAGGCTAGACAAGGTAGAAAAAGGTGTCCACTAGCAAAGTATCCAGAGAGCTGGGGGTCTGTAGGATTAGGGAATACTTATGGTTCAGGTGCACAGTATGCAGTGCCTGGAGGAACGGGCAGAGCGCGGCTCGGTGCAGAATCTTGGCGACTCTGCTATGAGGTCCTTGAAGGCAGATATCGTCATCTTTGTACTCTCTGTCTTACTTACTGTTTGGTACAGTACGTGCCTCATAAGTGTTTGTTGTATGTACTAATAACCTATGAAAAAAACTTATTTCTATTACAATAACTGTTGGGATGGGATGAAAATTACTAATGTGAGAGTGTATTAGTCCATTTTTACACTGCTGATAAAGACATACCTGAGAGTGGGCAATTTACAAAAAAAAAGAGGTTTATTGGACTTACAGTTCCACATGGCTGGGGAGGCTTCATAATAATGGCAGAAGTCAAGGAGCAGCAAGTTATGTCTTACATGGATGGCAGCAGGCAAAAAGAGAGCTTGTGCAAGAAACCCCCCCTCTTATAATAACCATCAGATCTTGTGAGACTTACTCTCACAAGAACAGCTCGGGAAAGACCTGCCCCCACGATTCAATTATCTTTCACTGGGTCCCTCCCACAACACGTGGGAATTCAAGATGAGATTTGGGTGAGGACACAGCCAAACCATATCAGAGAGTATTCACGTTGCATTCCCTATCCTGGAGTCCACTGAAAGAATTCTGCAGGGGCCAGCCCAAGTTCTCTATTGCCTTCTCCGCTGGTAAGTATTCCTGTGTGTGTGTGTGTGTGTGTGTGTGTGTGTGTTTGTTGGACAGTTATAAATTAGACCCCTGTATTTTTCTGCTCAGGCTGCCATAATAGAATGCCACAAAGTAGCTTAAACAATATACATTTATTTTTTCATAGTTCTAGAGGCTACAAGTCCAATATCAATGTGCTGGATGAGTTGGTTTCTGGTGAGGTTTTTCTTCTTGGCTTGCAGATGGCTGCCTTCTCATTGTGTCCTCACATTGCCTTTGTGTACATGTAGTTCTGCTGTCTCTTCCTTTTTTTTCTTTTTTTTTTTTGAGACAGAGCTCTACTTTTTTTTTGAGACTCCAGTTCTGTCACCCAGGCTGGAGCACAGTCGTGCAATCTCTGTTCACTGCAATCTCTGCTTCCTGGGCTCAGGCTATTCTCATGCCTCAGCCTCCTGAGTAGCTGAGGCTACAGGCATGTGCCACCAGGCCTGACTAATTTTTGTATTTTTAGTAAAGATGACATTTCACCATGATGACCAGGCTGGTCTTGAACTCCTGTCCTTAGATGATTTGCCTGCCTTGGCCTCCCAAAGTGTTGGGATTATAGGTGTGAGCCACCACGCCTGACATTCTTCTTCTTTTTTTTAAGATAAGGACACAAGTTCTATTGAATTAGACCTTATGACCTTATTTAATCTGAATTACCTCCTTAAAAGCCTTATTGCCAAATACAGTCACGCTGGGGGTTAGGGCTTTAACATATGCATGGTGGATGGGGAGCACAGTTCAGTCCATAACAACTCCCTGCAATGCTAATTGAGATGTGTGGAGGAAATCACTTTAAAAATTAAATGATGAGTTCGTGTCCTTTGTAGGGACATGGATGAATCTGGAAACCATCATTCTCAGCAAACTGACACAAGAACAGAAAATCAAACACCACATGTTCTCACTCATAGGTGGGTGTGGAACAATGAGAACACATGGACACAGGGAGGGGAGCATCACACACTGGGGTCTGTTGGGGGGAAATAGGGGAGGGACAGCAGGGGGTAGGGAGTTGGGGAGAGATAGCATGGGGAGAAATGCCAGATATAGGTGATGGGGATGGAGGCAGCAAACCACACTGCCATGTGTGTACCTATGCAACAATCCTGCATGTTCTTTACATGTACCCCAGAACCTAAAATGCAATAAAAAAATATGTATGTGTGTGTGTGTGTGTGTGTATATATATATATATATATATATATATATATATATATATATATATGTAAAATTATTCTGACTACTAACCACTGTAGTTTGACTGTGGCATAGTTCCAGGGCAAGCCCATGTGGTTTGCTAGTGGTCACCTTTTTCTACCTTGCCAATCCTTAAGACGTTTTACTTCTTGGAGGGTTTAGAATTACCTACATTTAGGTCTACACCTTACTAGAGTCACAAAGTGTCCTAAGTAGCAGAGCTGCCTTTGTGCATACCAGCACAGCTGGAGAAAACTATCCTGGAACACAAATTCTATTTGGCTTTGAAGTTCACAGCTGGTTGACTTACTTTGGAGTCTCACCCTTCACTGGTCTTTTTGATTTCCTCCTACCCAAATAAAACCCAGAAAGGATGGCTTAGCACTGTTTGCATTTGTTGATTGTTCAGTCAATGTGTAAACTGCATTTACCTTTTAAACCTCAGTCTCTAATTGCAGAAGAAAAGGCTTTTTAAGCATCAGCAAGTTGGTGGGGAGAGATTTCTTTTGGTACGGACCCTTGAAATCATCCTAGGCCCCCTTTAATATTGGGCTTGAGAATAGCCCTGATTTAGCCCTATCCTTTGAATAGGACCAGGAAGAGAGACAAATGAATATGTCTTTCTTCCAGAGGACATCCTCAGTTTGTAGGGGCTGATGGAATCTATTCCTGGGTCCTGGAAAGCCCTGCCCTGGCACCCGTGATGTGGTAGGTCTCTCTCTCCTGACTGCCCTTCCTTGCTGTCTATTGCTGGCCCTCCTTTTCGTCTTTACTAACCTTGCCCAAGTTTTGTCTGTTTTCACGATCAAGACTTCCAGGTGTACATTTTGCAATTTCTAGCCAGGTGACCTTAATTAGAATCTAATGACTTTTATCTGGTTACTGTAGAATCTTTTCACTACCATTCCAGAGCACAAGTCTATATCTCTTCTGTTATTTCCATTTCTGAGAATTTTACTGACAAAGCAGTGTTGGAACTGTATCCTCTTATTAGTTGGACCATCTCTAGAAAATACAAAGGGAACTGCAAGGAAAGCCTGGCCGCCCCACTGCTGGACCCTAAACGTGGCCAACACCGATCTGTTCAGTTTTACTCATTGGCTTATCCTTATATTGTTTTAAAATTCAGCATCCACATGACGGGGCCTAGATAAAAGTAAAGTACTTTTTGGTGAAGTACTTATAACAAATCACAAAATCAGCAAATAAAGCCTGCTCAGGCTAAATGGCATCATATGCAGAAAGGTAATGAACAGCGCTAGGAAGAACATGACAACGAAATGAGTGGTTAAGAGAAGGCCTATGAGAGTTCTAATGAGGAAGACTTCATTGTAGGCTGGTGTGCAAGAATAACTTTGCAGAGGGGTGGGCCCTGATGGGCCTATTAGGATCAGCAGGAAGAAAGGGAATGAGAACTTTGAAAGAGAGGAAGGGAATGTGGCAGCAGGAGGACAGGATAGCTTGAGAGAAGAACTGAAACCTTGTGAACAGCAATGATCACGGATTAGTTAACATTTATGGAGCCCTTCTCTGTGCCTGGCACATCTTTTTGACACTCTGTACGTGGTCCTATCTGACACATTCCTGTGACCTTGGGAGAAAGACGTTATCCTCATGAGACAACTGGAGCCCAGAAAGTTTAGGTCACTTGCTCGGGGTGCCCATTGTATTCTGAAGCCCATGTTCTTAGTCACCAACCATCTCCCTGTGGGAAAGGGGTGTAGGCCAAGTTGGTAGGAGATAAGATCTCCTGGAATTTAAAACACTGGAAAATTTGATGCCTTAGGAAAGCGAGAAGGTGTTGGTCAGAATGTAAATATCCCTGGTCTACAGGTAGTCCTGGACTGCACTGGCTCAGGTAATTCAGAGCTAACATTTACAGATGTGGCAGAAGCCCTCACTAGGCAGGTAGCTCTTTTTCTGAATAGACATAATAGAATGACTCCACCACAGTTTTTTCAAGGGCAGGCGTGAAGCATTTACTGGGGAGAAATGTCTCCCATATGGAGGAAGGCAGAGAGGGAGTAAAAGGAAATGGAGAGCAGGCTCTGAGAAGGCAGAAATAATAATGTGAACAACAGGAAAGGAAAGGAGGTGGGCGGGTGGGTGAAAGCACAGATACATCGTTATTGTTATAATGAAAGGGAGAGCAGTTACTGGAGAGAACATTTCCTATTAATAAAAGCTCTAAAATGACGGAGGAAATGACAGTAGCTGAGAGGCGGCCTTCTTTGAAAAATATGGCCACTAAAAGGAATTCACCTTTCCAATTTGCACTGCACTTTACAGTTTCCCAAGTGCTTTTTCATCTATTATTTATTCTGACGTCAGTGCTGTGAAGTATGGCATTATCAACTCTGTTTGACAAATAAGGAAGTGGGTTTCAGAAGGAAAAGGTCCTATTTGAGGTCCTGTGACTGGTTAGATAGAGCTGGGACCAGAACTCAAGTCTTAGCCCTGCTAGACTTCGCCCCCATCATAATGCCAGGAGGACAAACAGGGTCATCACATAGTAATTAAAAGTTTGGGGAAGAAGCTGCAAGAACTGCCTGGGAAAAGTTGAATGTGGTGGAAAATTTTTTGGGAATCTATTAATGTATAACAATGGAAAGTTTTTTGAAATTCATCCATTTAAGATTGAATTTATACAAACACCTTATTAACTTATATTCAGGTGACCAGAGAAAGCGACTCTGAATACAAAGAGTTTGCATTATCTGGTATTCCTTGTTTTAGCTGCAGAAGAGTAAAGATTAATTTTTGATTTTTTTAAATGGTCCGATTATTTGCCTTTGCTCTCTTTTCCTAAGGGAAAAAAAATAACGTCTGCCTCCCAAGGTCACAGGAATGTGTCAGATAGGACCACGTACATAGAGTGCCAAAAAAATGTGCCAGGCACAGAGAAGGGCTCCATAAATGTTAACTAATCAGTCATCATTACTGTTCACAAGGTTCACTTTCTCCTTAGTGACAGTACTTTGCATTTGTTTAATGTTACTGAGTTTCTAGTGGTAGTGCACCCTACAGTAACAGAGGCCTCAATGAATTCAGCAATCCAGTTTCCACTGAGCTTGTCATAGTGAGGGACTACCTTAGCTTCTCTTCCCGGGTCCGCAAGGGACATGGTTTCAAAGGCAAGAACTTCCTAGCACCATACCTCTATTCTCTCCCCATCTGGGAGCCTAGAGTTCCTTGTCTAACTTTCCCGAGCATGGGAAGGTAGACAGCCCAGGAGAGCTTCCTTTGTTTGAAAAGATTGCCAAAAGCCTTGAAAGGAGGGGCTCTGTTGCGAGGCAGGCAGCCAATCCAGCATCAGAGTCCAAGATCAATCACTCCCTCTCTGGGATCCCCTCCCACAAAAGCGTGGGAGCCTTCTCTCTCTCTCTTTTTACCTGTGCGGACTCCATCTGTGGATCACTTTTCTGCAAAGCTCTTTGGGTCCAATATTTGCTTGAATGAGCTCACCGGCCACCAGGACCGTCTCCCATTCTTGGGTGAGTGAGGCCCAAGGACCTGGGAAAACACATTCGATCGGGGAACAGTGAGCATCTTTGGGACCCCCGCAGCTCTGCTCCCGTCCCCGGTTACCGTAGTTCATATTTCTTTCTGCTTTTTCCACATCGGTATGCTGACCTTTGGAGAAGCATCAGTTTGCTTCTCCCTATGCCCTTTATCCTCACAGATAACTCCATTTTCAGTGTAACTCCTCTTATTCCTAGTCTTGGTATTTTTGCCCTTATTCTTCAATCAAACCACTGATAGCTGGATTTTTTTTTTTTTTTTGAAACCGAGTTTCGCTTTATTGCTCACGCTGCAGTGGAGTGGCAAGATCTCTGCACACTGCAACCTCGCCTCCCAGGTTCAAGCGATTCTCCTGCCTCTCAGCCTCTTGAGTATCTGGGACCACAGGCTCTCGCCACCATGCCTGGCTAATTTCTATATTTTTAGTAGAGGTGGGGTTTCACCATATTGTCCAGGCTGGTCTTGAACTCCTGACCTTGTGATCCTCCTGCTTCAGCCTCCCAAAGTGCTGGGATTACAGGCCTGAGCCACTACATCCAGCCGATAGCTGGAATTTTATTGTCTTTCCACATTATTAGTTATTTATTGCTGTGTTACAGATTACTCCAAATTTTATAACAAATTAACATTATCTCACAGTTTTTGTAGGCTGGGAACCAAGACACTGGGTTGGTGTCTTTCATGAGTTGGCAGTTAAGCAGTTGGGCTGTCATCATCTTAAGGGCTCCAGGATCCACTCCCAGCTCTCTCATGGCTGTTGGCAGGAGGCTCTAGCTCCTTGCTTTGTGGGCCTTTTCATAGGAATGCTTACGACATGGCTTCCCTCATAGTGAGGGATATAGGAGAAAGAGGGAGAGAGTGAATGAGAACAGCAGGTGGAAATACCAGTCTTTGGATGACCTAATCTTGGAAGTGACATTCTATTACTTCTTCCATATTCTAATTAATACACGTGACCCAGTAAGTTCAGTCCATACTCAGTCAGAAGGAAATTAAACTCTACCTCTTAAGGAGAGGAGTGTCAAAGAATTTATGGACATATGTTTAAAACAATCACATTAAAAAATTATTTATAGTTTTTTTTTTTTTTTTGAAACAGGATCTTGCTCTGTCACCTGGCTATAGTGAAGTGGCATGATCATGGCTCACTGCACTCTCAATTCCTTGACTCAAGCGAGTCTCCCACCTCAGCCTCCCTAGTAACTAGGAGCATAGGCATATACTATGGTGCCCTGCTAATTACAAATTTTTTTCTTTTGTAGAAACAGGATCTCACCGTGTTGCTCAGGCTAGTCTCAAACTTCTGGGTTCAAGTGATCCTCCCACTTCAGCCTCCCAAAATGCTAAGATTACAGATGTGAGCACTGTGCCCAACAATTTTTTAGTTTTACAGCTATATACTAGACACTTGCTAGACTTCAGGGATTTAACAAGGTTCTTGACCCCACAAAAATTTAAGTCTAGGGGCCATGCTATTTTCTTCTATTTCCTTTCTACTTCCTTTTTTCCAGGGATATGCCACTGAGATCCAATCTGAGAACTCACCTCTCCTCTAATACCATACTATTGGCAGCTGGTGGCCTAGCTCAGTGTCTGAAAATTTTCATTTATCTGGAGCCTGAGCTGGAGGAAAACTTAAGTCCTTTTTAAATATGATAAATCTATCTGAGATTTGTGGAAACCAAGAGTTTTGTGGTTATTCCACTGTTCTTTGGATATTCTGGTTTTCTTTTTAGAAACTTTTTTCTCATTGTTCTTTAGTTTTGGAAGTTTCTATTGACATACATTCCAGCTCAGAAATTTTTTTCCTCAGCTGTATCCAGTCTACCAGTAGGCTTTTCTAAGGGATTCTTAATTTTTGTAATGTATTTTTGATCTTTAGCATTTATTTGTGGTTCTTTCCCAGAATTTCCTCTCTCTGTTTACATTGTCCATTTGTTCTTGCATGCTATCTAATTTTCTCATTACAGGCTTTAACATATTAATCATAGTTGTTTTAAATTCCCAGTCTGATAATTGCAACATCTCTGCCATATCTGAGTCTGGTTCTGATGTTTGCTCTGGTCTCTTCAAACTTGGCTTTTGTTTTTTGGTTTGCCTTGTCATTTTTGTTATTGTGGTTGTTGTTGAAAGCTGACATGATATACTGGATGTATTAGTTTGTTCTCATATTCCTATAAATAAATACCTGAAACTGGGTAATTTATAAAGAAAAGAGGATTAATTGGCTTACAGTTCTTCAGGCTGTACAGAAAGCATGGTGGCATCAGCTTCTAGGGGGAGGCCTCAGGAAACTTCCAATTACGATGGAAGGCAAAGGGGGAGCTAAGCATCCCATATGGCCAGAGCAGGAGCAAGAGAGAGGGGGAGGAGGTGCCACTCACTTTTAAATGACCAGATTTCACAATAACTCACTCACTATCATGAGAACAGCACCAAGGGGGAAACCCACTCCCATAATCCAATCGCCTCCCACCAGGCCCCACCTCCAACACTGGGAATTACAATTTGATATGAGATTTTGACGGGGACACAGATACAAATCATATTATTCTACCCTGGCCCCGCCCAAATCTCATGTCCTTCTCACATTGGAAAATGCTATCACGACTTCCCAACAGTCCCCCAAAGTTTTAATTTATTCCAGCATTAACTTGAAAGTCCAAGGTCCAAAGTATCATCTGAGACAAGGCTCATCCCTTCTGCCTATGAGCTTGTGAAAAAAAAAGAAAAAAAAAAGTTACTTTCAATATACAGTGGAGGTATAGGTGTTGAGTGAATAATCCTGTTCCAAAAGGGAGAAATCAGCCAAAAGAAAGGGAATACAGGTCCCATGCAAGTCTGTGTGGTGGCTGCAACCCCACATTTCCCCTCTGGACTGTCCTAGAAGAGGGTCTCCATGAGGGCTCCACCCTTGCCACAGGATTCTGTCTGGACATCCAGGCTTTTCCATACAACCTCTAATATGTAGATGGAGGCTCCCAAGCCTCAACTCGTGCACTTTGCACACCTATAGGCTTAACACCACATCAAAACTGCCAAGGTTCCTGGCTTGCATCCTCTAAAGGGCCTGCAGCAGCCCAAGTTGTACCTGAGATCCTTTGAGCCATGGCTGGAGCTGGAGCAGCCAGGATGCAGGGAGCAGTATCTTGAGGCTGTTCAGGCAGCAGGGCCTTGGGCTTAGCCCATGAAACTATTTTTCCCTCTTAGGCCTCCAGGAAGGGCTGCCAAGAAGGTCTCTGAAATGCTTTCAAGAACTTCTCCCATTGTCTTGGATATTAGTAGTTGACTCCTTTTTACTTATGCAAATTTCTACAGCCTTTGAGAGAGTTGGGAGGGAAGTGCCACATGCTTTTAAATCACTAGATCTCATGGGTACCTACTCACTATCACAAGAATAGCACCAAAGGGGGAAATCCACCCCTATGATCCAAGCACCTTCCACCATGCCCCACCTCCAACATTGTGGATTACAATTTGACATCAGAGTTGGGTGATATCACAGACCCAAACCATATCACAAAGGAGAAAAATTAGCCAAAAGAAAGGGGACAGGTCTCATGCAAGTCTAAAACTCAGCAGGCAGTCATTAAGCCTTAAAGCTTCAAAATAATCTCATTTGATTCCATGTTCCACATCCATGACACACTGGTGTGGCCAGTGGGCTCCCAAGGCTGTGGGCAGCTTCACTCCTGTGGCTTTACAGGTACACAGTGCAAGCTGCCAATGGAGCTACCGTTCTGGGGTTTGGAGGATGGTGACCCTCTTCTCACAGCTCCACTAGACAGTGCCCCAGTGGGGACTCTTGTAAATAGACCTTAAGTGATGTGGTGGTAAGGTGTAGGAGGAGGGGAAGCAATTTGTAATACTATGATTGGGGCTTTTAGTGAGCCTGTGCCCTTGGGCTGTGAACTTCACAATTGCTTCTCAGTTTATTTCCTTCTGAGGTTGGACAGAATGGCTAGGGAATGCTGCAGTTGGGTATTTCCCTTCCTTTGGGTTGGTTAGGCTGTAATAAATCCAATAGGTTAGGCTCTAGTAACCATAGTTTCTCTTGAGGGCAGACCTTGATAAGAAAAACAAAATGCTCTGGTGCATTTCAAAATGATTCTTTTGCCTCTTTGCTGACTGGAAGTCAGAAGGGATTTTTCTCCAGGCTTCTCTTTGAGAATTTGGTAGAGGTTCTGGAGGTATAACTCACAGAAATGCGGGTACCCCACTCCATGACTGCATCCCCCAGGACTTTGTCCACACTGAGCCTCCAGCAATTCATTTTTCCTACCCTGGTACCTGTAGAAGTTTATGCTCGGATAAGTTGTGATTCTCTGTATCTGTCTATCTGTCTCTCCAATTTTGTGGGCAAAAGTTTGCCTCATAACCTCACTTCTCTGACAGATCAAGGAAGAGTTTTTGGTTTTTCAGTTTTTGTTCATATTTTACTTGTTAGAATAGAGTGGTGACTTCCAAACACCTTTCATGCTCTACCATAGCTAGGGTTTCTGTAACATCATCACCACTATCATCATATCACATTCTTTCTGGACTAATCATATCACATTCTTTCGGGATCATTTTCTGCTCAGACTTATTGAGCAATTACTATGTTTCAGACAGGATTCTAAATGTTCTACCTGCATTGTCAACAATCTTATGAGAGTTGCATGTACTGATTTAGTTTGAGTTGCCCAGAAGCTGAGCCTGCAACAGCATTTTGTGTACATGAGATTTATTAAGAGAATGCTTTTAGGAAAAACTGGTAAGGGAGAGAGGGAAACAGGGTAAGGAAAGAAGGTGCTACATAGGGGTAGGATTTCAGGTGTGGTCTCAGCCTGATCCACTGGGAGCTTTTGAGTGTAAATTGCACTATGTCCCTTTGTTGAGGAAGGGGCAGGACTATTGTATACTTGCCCTATTAGTTATGAATCATGGTGAGGGCCTTCCTGCCCTTTCCATTTTACAAATGAGGAAATTGAGGCACAGAGAAATTAAAGAATTTGCGTGAGGCCACATGGCAAGTTAGTGGTAGAATTGAGTTTGGATTCCAGACATTCTGGCTCTCAAGTTACCAAGTTACTTTTTTTTTTTTTTTAGTTGGAGTTTAGCTCTGTCGCCAGGCTGGAGTGCAATGGCGCGATCTCGGCTCACTGCAACTTCTGCCTCCTGGGTTCAAGTGATTCTCCTGCCTCAGCCTCCTAAGTAGCTGAGATTAAAGACATGGGCCACCACGCCCAGCTAATTTTTGTATCTTTTAGTAGAGAGGATGTTTTTCCATGTTGGCTAGGCTGGTTTTGAACTCCTGACCTCAGGTGATCTGCCCTCCTCAGCCTCCTAAAGTGCTGGGATTACAGGCGTGAGCCATTATGCTTGGCCTCAAGTTACATTTTTATATTGCATTTTGTAAGGAGCAACCAACTACTTACCTTATTTGACCTTCCAAAACGCTATGAGGTAGTTGGGCACCAATGATTATTCTTATTTTTCAGATGAGGAAACTGAAGATGAAATCTAAGTTTTTCTTTTTTTTTACATCCCGATCCTGGTCGTCTGTCTCCCTGTAATGTCATTCTGTCATAAATCAATTAGAGATTGTTTCACTGACCAAATGACATATGATAAAATAACAATAACCTGATTTAGGAACATAGAACTTGAAAACTATAGAGTTTCTGTGCTCTAGGTGATTCACATGATTTAATGGAAAACCTTATCTGGTCAGTAGGGGAGTGCCCCTAGCTCTTACTCAGATGTTATTTTAAACCACTGGCTGATTTTCTCGAGTGAGCAAATTTAGTGTTTTGTAATTACAAAGTAATAACAACATTCTGGTATTAAAAAAATATTTATTTATTTATTTTATTTTTTTGAGACAAGGTTTCACTCTGTTGCCGAGGCTGGAAGGTAGTGGTGCAATAGCAGCTCACTGCAGCCTCAACCTCCTGGGCTCAAGCGATCCCCCTCCCTCAACTTCCTGTAGCTGAGACTACAGGCATGTGCCAGCAAGCTTTGCTAATTTTTTATTTTTTGTAGAGATGAGGTCTCACTATGTTGCCCAGGCTGGTCTCAAACTCCTGGGCTCAAGTGATCATCTTTCCTTGGCCTCCTGATGTGCTGAGATTACAGGTGTGAGCCATCACACCTGGCTCAGCATTCTGCCATTTAATTCCTCATTGCAGAATAGTTAAAAATTTTATAAGAAGAGCTTATACCAGGAGGGAATTCAGGATGTTACTGGGGAGAATCATACAATTATTTATTATCTTCATTAATATTCTGGGAAAAAGGAATTATAAGTTAATGAAGAGGTTATAAATTTGAGTAGAAAAGAGGAATGAGAAACTTGGGAAAAAGCTATTCCATCTGCGCAGCATAATTTTAAACAGAGCTTTTTAATGGTAGGCTTTTTGAAATTCGTTTCTTGAAAATCTGAAGAATGCAGGAAGAATGCAAACAATCGAAGTTTGCACTGAAACACAGAAACAGCACAAACCACTGAAGTACATTTGCTGCTTCTGTTTCTTATTCCCCAATTTCTTTTAAATCCTTGAAAACCTGATTTCTAGTCATTTGTCAACTGCTCCTAGACTTATTCTCTACTTTTTTCCCGTTTTGTCATATCAAACCTGCATATTTGAGGAAGTGTGGCTGCTGAGAGGCGTTGGCAGAAGATGTCAGGTGGTTTATCTGGCAGTGGCTCAGTCACCTCCATGATTCCAGGTTCTCCAGCCCTTTTTCTGTAGTTCAAGCTCATGGCAGGCAGCCTCTGCCTTTCTGATTTCCACTGGCAGACCTGGCTCCTGGCTTTGATGTCACCCCTCTATCTTGTGTCCTATCAGCCCTAGCAGTGGCAAAACTTCCAGGTATCGCTAATCTTTGCATTAACTTGTTCATTTAGCTTCTCAACTCTTGTATCATTCAAGTAATGAATTCCCTGTATTAAATTCCTCCTGCTTGAATTGGCTCTCCTCAACTTTATTTCTTGTTGTTATTATTATTTTTATGGAGATAAGGCCTCACTCTGTCACCCAGGCTAGAATGCAGTGGTATGATCATAGCTAACTGTAACCTTGAATTCCTGGGCTCCAGCGAGCCTCCTGTCAAAGCCTTCTGAGTAGCTGGGACTACAGGTGTGAGCCACTGTGTCTGGCTAATTAAAAAAATTTTTAGTAGAGATGGGGTCTCACTGTGTTGCCTAGGCTGGTCTTGAACTCTTGGCCTCAAATAATCCTTTTGCCTTGGCCTCTCAAAATGCTGGTATTAGAGGTGTGAGCATCATGACTGATCTTTAATTTTTAATTATTTGTGCTTGTTATGGTTTTGTTCTTGTACTCTTCTTTTTTACTCTCCGTATTTCTTTCTTCCTTTTCCTTTCTTTTCTTTCTTTCTTTCTTCTTTCTTTTCTTTTCCTTCCTTCCTTCCTTCCTTCCTTCCTTCCTTCCTTCCTTCCTTCCTTCCTTCCTTCCTTCCTTTCTTTCCTTTTCTTTCTTTCCTTTCTTTCTTTCTTTCTTTCTTTCTTTCTTTCTTTCTTTCTTTCTTTCTTTCTTTCTTTCTTTCTTTCTTTCTTTCTTTCTTTCTTTCTTTTCTTTTCTTTCTTTCTTTTTCCTTTTTTGAGACAGGGTCTCACTCTGTTGCCCAGGCTGGAGTACAGTGACACAATCTTGGCTCACTGCAACCTCTGCCTCCTGGATACTCCCACCTCAGCCTCTCTAGTAGCTGGGATTACAGGCATGTGCCATCATGCCTGGCTAATTTTTGTATTTTTAGTAGAGACAGAGTTTTACCATGTTGGCCAGGCTGGTCTCAAACTCCTGACCTCAGGTGATCTGCCTGCCTCGGCCTCCCAAAGTGCTGGGATTACAGGCATGAGCCACCGTGCCAAGCCTTTAAAAAAAAATCCTTTTATTTTAGGTTTAGGGGTACATGTGCAGGTTTGTTATACAGGTAAACCTGTGCCATGAGGGTTTGTTATAGAGATCATTTTGTTACCCAGGTATTAAGCCTTGTACCCAATGGTTATTTTTTCTGCTTCTCCTCCTCTTCCCACCCTCCATCCTCTGGTAGGCCCAGTGTCTGTTCCCATCTTTGTGTGAGTGTGTGCTCATCATTTAGGTCCCAGTTATAAGTGAGAACATACCATATGTGGTTTTCTGTTCCTGTGGACAAATGGGCTCTTCATCTATGTTCATTTGATAAAGAAATACTTTGTGTGCATATTAAAACATAGAGGAATACTCTTCTCTTTCATAAGAACAATGTTCTCTTCCATTTTTCAGGAATAATTCTGCCATCTTCGTCTATCTTTTGTTTTCCCATTTAGTAGAGACGTAAACATAGAAAAGGACTTTTCTGCTATAAGAAAACACCTGGCAAGCCTGATGTTGATTGACTATTGACGGATGAAAACTCACCCTCAACCTCACATGGGAAGATGGTAGGGCCTGGAGTAAGTTGGAGAGGGCATGCCTATCTAGAGTGACTGCAGTTACTCGTTCCAGTTGAGTGCTGCCCTACAGAAAATAGATCTGCTGTTGCCAGATTTTTAAAATTTTGTTTGTTTGTTTTATTTTGGGATAGAGTCTTGCTCTGTCACCCAGGCTGGAGTGCAGTGGTGTGATCTCGGCTCACCGCGGTGCCTCCCTCCTGGGTTCAAGCGATTCTCCTGCCTTAGCCTCTCAAGTAGCTAGGATTTACTGGTGCCTGCCACCACACCTGGCTAATTTTTGCATTTTTAGTAGAGACAGGGTTTCACCATGTTGGCCAGGCTTGTCTCGAACTCCTGACCTCAAGTAATCTGCCCACCTCAGCCTCCCAAAGTGCTAGGATTACAGGTGTGAGCCACCAAGCCCAGGGGATCTTTCAACTTTTAAGAGAAGCCAGGAATCTACATTTTTATGTGATTATTTCCCGATTTGAAAACACTGGAAATATGTACTACATCTGATTTTTTCTTGGATTTTCCAGTTACATCAGCAAACCTTGGATTTGAAAACATATTTACACCTATGTTCTATGGAATATACTGTATTCATGGCCATTTTCTGGCATCCTATTGGGTTCAGCCAGTGAGAGGAATAGGTAGGGGAGGGAGGGAGGGGAACGGCGTCTCCAAGTAGATTGCTCTCATGGCTGGGCAGTGAAGGTCACTCTTTTTGGATCATGGCTTTGGCTATCACTGAGGACATTATTAATCGAGTAACATTTCAACATGATGCCTTAAAAAGCTAGGTCTACAACTCACAGGGATGTCCTTGACCAGTCTTGGTATAGAGTTTTGCTTTCAATTATTGTTAGAAGCAGGAGTTTACTTCTCATTGATCCATCTTCCCTGAGATGTGTCACATCAGTTGGGACCTTATTTCTCATTGGCTTCACTACCCCTAGTGTTTTTATATAACAATGCCAGGAACTGGCATGTCTTTAGCAATTAGCAGTTTTAGATAAGTAGAAAGTTACTTTTGTTTTTGTTTCTTAAAATTTTTAATTTTTAATTTTTGTGGGTACACAGTAGGTGTATATATTTATGGGATACATGAGATGTTTTGATATGGGTGTGCAATGTGTAATAATCACATCATGGAAGATAGGGTATTTATTCCTTCAAGCATATATCTTTTGTGTTACAAAAAATCCAGTTATACTCTTTTGGTTATTTTAAAATGTGCAATTAAACTATTTTGACTATAGTCACCCTGTTGTGTTAAAAATTATTTTCACCATACTCATCCTGTTGTGTTATCAAATACTAGGTATTATTTACTCTACTTTTTGGACCCATTAAACATCTCCACCTCCCCTCTGCCCTCCCCCCACTGCCCTTCCCAGCCTCTGATAATCATCCTCTACTCTCTATCTCCATGTGTTCAATTGTTTTGATTTTTACATCCCACATGGGAGACAACATGGGATGTCTGTCTTTCTGTGTCTGGCTTATTTCACTTAATATAATGACCTGCACTTCCATCCATGTTCTTGCAAATAACAAGATCTCATTCTTTTTTTATGGCTGAATAGCACTCCATTGCATATAAGTATCACATTTTCTTTATCCATTTTTCTATTGATGGACATTTAGGTTGCTTCCAAATCTTGGCTGTTGTGGACAGTGCTGCAACGAACAGGCAAGTGCAGCTGTCTCACTGATGTACAATTTCCCTTCTTCGTTTTTGTTTTTTTTTTTTGAGACCTAGTCTCACTCTGTGGCCCAGGCTGGAGTGCAGTGGCACAATTCGGTTCACTGCAACCTCTGCCTTCCAGGTTCAAGTGAGTCTTCTGCCTCAGCCTCCCAAGTAGCTGGGATTATAGGCACATGCCACCATGCCCAGCAAATTTTTTGTTTTGTTAGTAGAGACAGGGTTTCGTCATGTTAGCCAAGATGGTCTTGATCTCTTGACCTTGTGATTCGCCCGCCTTGGCCTCCCAAAATGCTGGGATTACAGGCATGAGCCACTGCACCCAGTCTACGATTTCTCTTCTTTTGGGTATATATCCAGCAATGAGATTGCCAGATCATTTGGTAGCTCTATTTTTAGTTTGTCAAGAAGCCCCCGTACTGTTCTCCGTAATGGTTTTACTAACTTACATGCCCACCAAGAGCACGTGAGGGTTCCCTTTTCTCTACATCTTCTCCAGCGTTTGTTATTGCTTGTCTGTTGGATATAAGCCATTTTAACTGCAGTGAGATGATGTCTCGTTGTAGTTTTGATCTGCATTTCTCTGATGATTGGTGATGTTGGGCGCCTCTTCGTATGCTTGCCTGCCATTTGTGTATCTTCTTTTGAGAGCTGTCTATTCAAGTCTTTTGCCCATTAAAAAAATAAAACTATTAGAGTTTTTTCACTATCAAGTTATTTGAACTCCTGTATATTCCAGATATTAATCCCTTGTCAGATGGGTAGTTTGCAAATATTTTCTTCCATTCTGTGGGTTGTCTCTTCATTTTGTTGATTTTTCCATTCACTGTGCAGAAGCATTTAAACTTGATGTGATCCCATTTGTCCATTTTTTTTTTGGTTGCCCATGCTTGTGGGTTATTACTCAAGAGATTTTTGCCCAGACTAATGTCCTGGAGATTCCCCCCAGTGTTTTCTTGTAGTAATTTCATAGTTTGAAGTCTTGGATTTAAGCCTTTAACCCATTTTGCTTTGATAGGGATCAAGTTTCATTCTTCTGCATGTGGTATCCAGTTTTCCCAGGACCATTTATTGAAGAGACTCTTCTCCAATGCATGTTCTTGGCATCTTTGTCAAAAATGAGTTCACTGTAGGTGTGTGGGTTTGTTTCTGGGTTGTCTATTCTGTTCCATGATATATATACATTTTATTGCATTTTAGGTTCTGGGGTACATGTGCAGAACATGCAGGATTGTTGCATAGGTACATACATGGCAATGTGGTTTGCTGCCTCCATCCCTGTCACCTATATCTGGCATTTCTCCCCATGCTATCTCTCCCCAACTCCCCACCCCCCACTGTCCCTCCCCTATTTCCCCACAACAGACCCCAGTGTGTGATGCTCCCCTCCCTGTGTCCATGTGTTCTCATTGTTCAACACCCACCTATGAGTGAGAACATGTGGTATTTGTTTTTCTGTTCTTGTGTCAGTTTGCTGAGAATGATGGTTTCCAGGTTCATCCATGTCCCTACAAAGGACACAAACTCATTGTTTTTTATGGCTGCATAGTATTTCATGGTGTATATGTGCCACATTTTCCTTGTCCAGTCTATCATCGATGGGCATTGGGTTGCTTCCAGGTCTTTGCTATTGTAAACAGTGCCACAATGAACATATGTGTGCATGTGTCTTTATAATAGAACGATTTATCATTCTTTGTACATATACCCAGTAATGGGATTGCTGGATCAAATGGAATTTCTATTTCTAGGTCCTTGAGGAATTACCACACTGTCTTCCACAATGTTTGAACTAATTTACACTACCACCAACTGTGTAGAAGTGTTTCTGTTTCTCCACATCCTCTCCAGCATCTGTTGTCTCCAGATTTTTTAATGATAGCCATTCTAGCTGACATGAGATGGTATCTCAATGTGGTTTTGATTTGCATTTCTCTAATGACCAGTGATGATGAGCATTTTTTCATATGTTTGTTGGCCTCATATATGTCTTCTTTTGAAAAGTGTCTGTTCATATCCTTTGCCCACTTTTGAATGGGTTTGTTTGTTTTATTCTTGTAAATCTGTTTTAGTTCTTCGTAGATTTTGGATGTTAGCCCTTTGTCAGATGGGTAGATTGCAAAAATTTTTTCCCATTCTGTTGGTTGCTGATTCACACTAATGATTGTTTCTTTTGCTCTACAGAAGCTCGGGAGTTTAATTAGATCCCATTTGTCCCAGAAGGATACCCATCAGATGTCAGCCTGAGCTCTCCTTTATGAGGTGTCTCTTCGGATATATGGGGTTTGGGGAGCTGCTTGAGGAGGCAGTCTGTCCCTTATAGGAGCTCAAGTGCCGAGCTGTGAGCTCCATTGTTCTGTTCAGACCTGCTGGGCAGGTACATTTAAGTCTGTTGCAGCGGAACTCATAACTACCTTTTTTTCCCAGGTGCTCTGTCCTGGGAAGGCGGGGCTTTATTTATAAGTTCCTGATGTGCTGCTGCCTTTTTTTTCAGAGATGCCCTGCCCAGAGAGGAGGTAGCCTCGTCACAGTCTGCCAATAGAGGCATTGCTGAGCTGCCTTGGGCTCTGCCCAGCTGCTGTGTGAACTTCCTTGAGGTTTTGTTTATAGAGGTATAGTTAGAACTGCCTCAGTAATGGTAGTCTGCCTCAGTAATGGTGGACTGCCTCAGTAATGGTGGACTGCCTCGGTAATAGCGGATTGCCTCGGTAATGGTCAACTGCCTTGGCAATGGCAGACTGCCTCGGTAATGGTGGACTGCCTCAGTAATGGTGGATTGCCTCAGTAATGGCAGACTGCTTTTTGGTAGGTGGAATGCCTTGGTAATGGCTTATGCCCTTCCACCCACAGAACTGGACCATCCCAGGTCCAGATGTGCTTGCTGTGAAACTCTCAATCCAGGTTGTTTCAGAGTAGGGGAGGGACCCACCAGGCCAGATCACCTGGTTCCCTGTTTCAACCCCCTTTTTTTCAGTTGAATGGGTGACTCTGTCTCTCAGGCATTCCAGGCACCAGTTGAAACAGGCACCCAGATTTATGTGAGTTTTTGTGTGGAAACCTGCTGTGTTGGCTGAAACAGCCGTGCTGGAGACGCATGGCACTTTTCCACCCGGGAATCTCCTAGTCTGTGGACAGTAAAAACTTGTTTAGAAATGTAGTGAGCACTTACCCTCTGCGTTCTCTCTGCGATCTGCACTCCAGAACTTTTCCTATTTGGCAATCTTCTGTTCCATGGTTTATACATCTGTTTTTATGCCAGTACTATGCTGTTTTCATTACTATAGCTCTGTAGTATAGTTTGAAGTCAGGTAATGTGATTCCTCCAGTTTTTTTATTTTTGCTCAGGATAGCTTTGGCTATTCTGGGTCTTTAGTGCTTCTGCATAAATTTTAGAATTGTTTTTTTACTTATGTGAAGAATGTCGTTGGTACTTTGATAGGGGTTGCATTGAATCTATAGGTTGCTTTGAGTAGTATGGACATTTTAACAATATCTAAATATCTTTTTTGTGTGTGTTTTCTTTAGTTTCTTGCATCAGTATTTGATAGTTTTCACTATAGAGATCTTTCACTTCTTTGGTTAATTCCTAGGTATTTAATTTTATTTAGGGCTATCATAAATGAGATTTTTTTGGATCGATTTTTCAGTTTTTTGACTGTTGGCATAGAGAAATGCTACTGAGTTTTGTAGGCTAATTTTGTGTCATGCAACTCTACTGAATTTGTTTATATGTTCTAATAGTTTTTGGTGAAATCTTTATGTTTTCTGAATATAAGATTATATAGGTCAGGCATGGTAGCCCATGCCTGTAATCCCAGCACTTTGGGAGGCTGAAGTGGGTGATAACCTGAGTTCAGGAGTTCGAGACCAGTCTGACCAACAGGGAGAAGCTCTGTCTCTACTAAAAATACAAAATTATCCAGGCATGGTGGGGCATGCTTGTAATCCCAGCTACCTGGCAGACAGAGGCAGGAGAATTGCTTGAATCAGGGAGGTGGAGGTTGCAGTGAGCCTAGATCCTACCATTGCACTCCAGCCTGGGCAACAAGAGTGAAACTTCATCTCAAAAAAAAAAAAAAAAAAAAAAGGATTATGTAATCTGGAAACAAGGATAATTTGATTTCTTCTTTTCCAATTTGGATGCTCTTTATTTCTTCTCTTGTCTGATTGCTGTAGCTATGAGTCCTAGTACTATGTTGACTACTGGGTGAAAGTGGACACCCTGGTTATGTTTCAGATCTTACAGGAAAGGCTTTCAGTTTTTCCCCATTCGATATGATACTAGCTCTGGGTCTGTCATATATGGCTTTTATTAGTTGAGGTATGTTCCTTCTATACGCAGTTTTTGGAAGGTTTTTTTTTAAATCATGAAAGGATGTTGAATTTTATCAAATGCTTTTTCAGCATCAATTAAAATGATCATGTGGTTTTTATCCTTCATTCTGTTGATATGATATATGATATTGATTGATTTGCATATGTTGAACCATCTTACATTTATGCAATAAATCTCACTTGGCCATGAGGAGGGATCCTTTTTTTTAACTTTTATTTTAAGTTTAGGGGTACATGTGTAGGTTTATAACATAGGTAAAGTTGTGTTATGGGAGTTTGTTGTACAGATGATTTCATCACCCAGGTAGTAAGTCTAGTACCCATTAGTTGTTTTTTGCTGATCTTCTACCTTCTTCTACCCTCCACCCTATGATAGGTCCCAGTGTGTGTTGTTCCCCTCTATGTGTTCATGTGTTCTCATCATTTAGCTCCCACTTATAAGTGAGAACATATGGTATTTAGTTTTCTGTTCCTGTGTTAGCTTGCTAAGGATAATTGTCTCCAATTCCATCCATGTCCCTACAGGGGACATGAGATGAGTGTTCTTTTTAATGTATTGTTAAATTCAGTTTGCAAGTATTTTGTTGAGGATTTTTGCATCAATATTCATCAGAGATAATGACCTGCAGTTTTCTTTCTTTGAGGTAACTTTGTCTTGTTTTGGGATCAGGGTAATATTGGCCTCATAGAATTAGTTTGGAAGTATTCCCTTCTCCTCTATTTTTTAGAACAGTTTGAGTAGAATTGGTATTAGTTTTTACTTAAATGTTTGGTAGAATTCAGCAGTGAAGCTATCAGGTCCCAGGCTTTAGTTTACTGGGAGACTTTTTATCATGGCTTTGATCTTCTTTGTTATTGGTATATTCAGGTTTTGGATTTCTTCAGGGTTCAATCTTGGAATGTTGTATGTGTATAGGAATTTAAACATTTCTTCTAGATTTTCCAATTTATTGGCATATAGTCGCTCATAGTAGCCACTAATAATCTTTTGAATTTCTGCCGTATCTTGTTGTAATGTCTCCTTTTTCATCTCTGATTTTATTTATTTTTCTTTCTTGTTTTCTTTATTAATCTGGTAAAGATTTGTCAACTTTATCTTTTCGAAAAACCAACTTTTTGTTTCATTGATTTTTAGTATTGTTTTCTTCATTTCGAATTCATTTATTTCTACTCTGATCTTTATTATTTTTTTTCTTCTAATTTTGGGTTCAGTTTAGTTTTGTTTTTCTAGTTCCTTAAGATGCATTGTTAGGTTATTTTTTGAAGTTCTTTTTGATTTTTACTTTTTAAAAATAGTATTTGCAATCATAAACATGCTAGGGCTTTGCTCTCATTCCCTCATTTCCCAAGGTAGAACAATCACAATAAAAACATTTTGGTAGTACCCCAAATTAGAAAACATGAGATCTACCTGTTCACACGTCCTTTAAGATGGTTTTCAAGGTCTGCTTGCTTTTGTTCTTCGTACTCTCCAGTTTCCTGATCCCTCATTTGTCTTTCAATTCTGTCGGCCCTTTCCTGGTTTCATTTCTGTATCATTCCAGATGAAATTTCATGGCACATCAATCCTTCAGTCTCTCTTCCTAGCATCCTTAATTCCTTTGTTTCCTTATCTGTCTGTGATACCTGTCCTGCAACTTCCAATTCATATCTTCTTCACATCTAGGGAGCTCCATCTCCAAAACCTGAGCGTCTAAGAAATGCTGGAGGCAGTCACACACAACATACACATATACTGGTGTAGATGAAGGTTTATAGCATCCAACGTTAAGGCAGCCTACAACTCTGGCAACCCTTTAACATTTTCTTCAACCTCTCTAACTCTTCCCAGGCTCCCAGCTCCCCGCCAGCTACCTCACTTTCTATGGACAATCTCATCTACCATTTTCCAGGGAAAAGACAGACAGTAATTGCTCCATGTCTACATTTGTCTCATTAGCATCAACCTTCACCTCCTGCTGCCGCACTTTCAGGATGAGTCTCTCCTTTCCACGGCTCATCTGTGAGCTGAAGTGCTACCTCTCCGGTCTTCTCCATGATCCCACTGTATCCAATTTCCCTCTATTTTCTGTATTTTTATCCTCTTCCTCTCCAATGGCTTCTTCCTTGCCAAATATAAACACTTTAAAATCTTCCCCACAGAAAACAATGGCAACAAAAACACGTCTACTAGTGGCCCAATGCCTCTTGTAGATATCCCCCTGCTCACCTCCAGCTCTCTTCTTCCCTTCAAAGTCGAGTCTCATCACAAGGCTCTCTACACTGCCTCGCCTTTGTTTACTCTTCAGTCCTCCTCAGTAATCTATTTTCTTCTCCATCTTGAAAAGGTTACCAATGACTTCCCAGTTGTTAAATTCAATAGACATGTTTCAGTTGACATTTTATTTAAACCTTATGCATCATTTTACCTTTTTGACCACTCCATTCTTGAAATTCTTCTCTATATTTTCTTGGCACTATTCTCCTGGTTAATTGAGTTGTCTTGTTCCTCCTAAATCTTTTTTGTTTAGTCTTTAAATATTAGTTTCCCCTAGGGAAATCCTCCTCAACTTCTTTCCTCTCAACCTCCTTGTATTCTTATTTTCTACCTTCTTCTTGGGTAGTCTCATCTCTGCTCATGACTTCACTCACTTACATGAGTTACTTACAAAGTTGCTGTGTTTAGTCTACTCTCTCTGGAACTCTAATCTTCTGTATTTAACATATTATTATTATTATTTTTGAGATGGAGTCTAGCTCTGTTGCTCAGACTGGAGTGCAGTGGTGCGATCTCAGCTCACTGCAACCATTACCTCCCAGGTTCAAGTGATTCTCCTGCCTCAGCCTCCCAAGTAGCTGGGATTATAGGCACACGCCACCCTGCCCAGCTAATTTTTGTACCTTTAGTGGAGACAGAGTTTCACCATGTTGGCCAGGCTGGTCTTGAACTCTGACTTTAAAAGTTTTGGCTGCCTCAGCCTCCCAAAGTGCTGGGATTACAGGCATGAGCCACCGTGGCTGGCCTATTTAATGTATTTTTGGTGGTATATTCCAAAGGTACATGAAAACAACACTTTTATAACTTAACGGAGCTGATTATCTCTCCTTCTAGTGATCTCCATCCCCACCCAACCTTCCAGGAATTCCCACCAGTCCTTATTTCAGTAAAGTACACTATCAAAGCCCAATTTCCCTGGATAGGAAATTTGGGTATCATTCTAAATTCTTCCTTTTTCTTTTTTTTCTTTTTAGAGATAGAATCTTGTTCCATTGCCCAGGCTGGAGTGCAGTGGTGTGATCATAGCCCACGCCAGCCTTGAATTCCTGGGCTCAGGCCATCCTCTTGCTCAGTCTCCCAAGTGTCTGGGAGTAGAGGTGCACACCACCATGCCTGGCCTAAATTCCTCCTTTTACTTTGCTTCTTTCTGAGCTTGGACTTAATTAATCTTTTCTATTATATTTTCTAAGATTCTTTGGTCCTTTTCTCCTCTTTTTCCATAGCCATTGCTTCTCCTCTTTAAATTTAGACTCTCCGCCTTTTTCTTTGAGAAGATTTCTAAAGCTGTGTGACCTGCCTCCTTGCAACTGCCAGAGCTGCTCAAAACTTCAAGATTCCCTGCTGGGCAGCCACATACCTGCCAAACCACCGTGTTCAAGGCTCTCAAGAAACTAGCCATGGAAAGCCTCCCATCTGAGGAAAAATCCCTTGCTTGACTTATTCAGAGATCACAGAGACCAATACAACAGCAGGCCCGAGAAAAAATATTCTGTCTCTATTGCTGTTAAAATTCAATTCAAAGACTCAGGCTCCTTGAGCTCCCTGCAGGATGATGTTACTGTTTCCCCAGAAGTAACCCAACTGGAGTCTATCTGATTGTGCCAGTCCAGATTTTCACATTTTGTTTTTTCCTCTACCTTATCCCTGGGGGAAACAGCATGGAATTGAGGCTCATGATACAACCTCCTTGCTGTTTTGCTTTTTTTCTCTAGTGTCTCAAATCTTTTCCTGCTTCCCACCCTCCCCTCAGTTGTCAGTGTGATTTTCCTGCTTTCGGTTGGATCCTTTCCTCCCATCTCCAATATGCAGCACTTGGCCAAAAACGTAAAGGGGAGATGTGGGCTACTGGCGTGGGGGACTTCAGACTTTTTAGTGTAACATGTAGTTCCTCCTGCTCAGAGTTTAGGGCTCTGTAATACCAACCTTCTTCATTCCATTAGGCAAAGCTCTAAGCTTATTTTCAGTTTCAGCTCAAGCTCAATTTCCTCCATGGTTTTCCCAGGCAGATCATGTCTTCCAGCCTGCTCCTCACACTTTGTACAAACCTCCCCTGCCCTTCAGCAACCCCTCAATTGTCATTGCTCTTTGTGTGTTTTCCCACAGCAGTGTAAGCTCTGTGAGGGCAAGGATTTGCCTGCTTTTTCTTCTTGATGTTTCCAGGGCCAAGTACGTTCTAAGCACTTTATTAAAGCTTGTTGGATGAACGAGTCAAAACTTTACATCCCTCACCATATGCAATGCACAAAAACCCAAATCAACAAAACACAGGCACCTGCTCTCATTTGGATCCATCACCATCTATGTGGTTACTTAAAAATGTTCAGACTTCCATTTTTTTCATTTTCCAAATCCCCAAATTCAAAGTCTTGGTTTTTCCCCATCTTAAATGGTCTAGAATTTTAATTCCTATCATCCATTCCATTAGTATCATTTACTACCATGCTTATCAAGTTCTGTTTTCTCTCGCCAGGGATCAAGTAGATTTTTTTTTTTTTTTGATTAAACACTACTGCTTTAGATTGGCTTGCTATAATAAATGACCGTAGATGGGTTGGTTTAAACAATAGACATTTATTTCACACATTTCCAGAGGCGCAGCAGTTTCAGATCAATGTGCCAACATATTCACTTTTTGGTGAGGATCCTGTTCCTGGCTATGTTGTAGGGCTTGTAGGGCTATGTTCTTGCTGTAACCTCACATGGTGGAAAGCAGGAAGAGCTCTGGCATCTCTTCCTCTTCTTGCAAGGGCACTAATCCCATAATGGGGGTCCACCCTCATGACCTCATTTAAAACTGATTACCTCCCAAGGGCCTTACATCCTAATGCCATCACATTGTGGGTTAGGGCTTTGTCTTAGTCAGTTCAGTCTGTTTTAAAAAAATACCTTAGACTGGGTGATTTATAAATAATAGGTACTGGTTGGTCATGGTGGCTCACACCTGTAATCACAGCACTTTGGGATGCCAAGGCAGGTGGATCACAAGGTCAGGAGCTCGAGACTAGCCTGGCCAACATAGAGAAATCCTGTCTCTACAAAAATACCAAAAAATTAGCTGGGCATGGTGGTGGGCACCTGTAATCACCACTACTCAGGAGGCTGAGGCAGAATCACTTGAACCTGGGAGGCGGAGGTTGCAGTGAGCCAAGATCATGCCACTGCACTCAGCCTGGGTGACAGAGTGAAACTCTGTCTCAAAAAAAAACAAAAAAAAAAAACTTAGATATTTATTTCTTGTGGCTGGGCATGGTGGCTCATGCCTATAATTCCACACTTGGGAAGCTGTAGTGGGAGGATTGCTTGAGCCCAGGAGTTCAAGACCAGCCTGGGCCACATTGCGAGACCTTGTCTCTCTTTTTTTCTTTTTAGAGAAATTTATTTCTCATAGTTCTGGAGGCTGGGAAGTCCGAGATCATGGTGCCAGGAGATTCAGTTTCTGATGAGGACTTGCTCTCTGCTTCCAAGAGAAGCACTGCATCCCCATTGGGTCCTCACATGGCAGAAAGACAAAAGGGGCTAGCTAGTTCTCTTGAGCCCTTTTATAAGGACATTAATCTCATTAATGAGGGTGGAGCCCTCAGGATCAAATAATTTCTTAAAGATCTCAGCTCTTAATATTATCTCACTGGGGATTAAGTTTCAACGTAAATTTTGAAAGGACACAGTCAAACCGTAGTGGGCTTCAACATATGAATTTTGGAAGGGCACAAACATTCAGTTCATAACAACTACTATTTGAGCTACCACCCTATGCCAGTTCTGATTGGTTGTAAGATTCTGCTCTAGGGATTTTTAACCTAAAGTTCAGGGATGCCCCAGAGAGTCCTATGAATGGACTTTAAAATGTCAACTCCCTGAAATATTATGCAAAATTTTCAGTAACTTTTTCCCCCTGGACCAAAGGTCTACCTTTCTGCTGAGTTTCTACCTTTCTGCTGTGCTCCTCACCTCACTGGTCTTCTCATCTCCAAACCCTTCTTATCCCAGCATGATGTACCTGGGCCAGAACCCCTCCTGAAACATCACTCTTTTTTTTTTTTTTTTTTTTTTTTTTTTTTTTTTTTTTTGAGACGGAGCCTTGCTTTGTTGCCCAGGCTGGAGTGTCATGGCATGATCTTGGCTCACTGCAACCTCCACCTCCCTGGCTCAAGCAATTCTCCTGCCTCCGCTTCCTGAGTAGCTGGGATTACAGGTGCCTGCCACCATGCCTGGCTAATTTTTGTAATTTTTTTAGTAGAGACAGGGTTTCACCCTGCTGGTCCAGCTAGTCTTGAACTCACAACTTCAGGCAATCTGCCCACCTCATTCTCCCAAAGTGCTGGGATTACAGGCATGAGCCACTGCTCTCGGCCCCAAACATCTCTCTTATCATGCTGATCTCCCATTCAGATTTGTCTGCTTCCTACTGGTTCCATCCTACTTTTCCAGCCTTAATATACACTCTTCTCTTGTCCTGAACCTTTTGATCTGGTAGCCTGATCTCCTGTCATGGTTTTGACTCTTTTCCTGAAGTTGGCAGGGATCCTGGACACTGGGGAGGAGTGGGGGGCTCTCACTGGGATACCCATGGAAAGCTGCTGAGGGCAGTGCAGAAGAGGGAGAAAGCTGGTACATGTTGCTAAATGTGCCCAGTGGATCCTTGTCTGACCCTGGAAAAATTGAGTTTTAGAGCTGGAGATTCATGGAATATGTGTTTAAGAGAACGCTTCTGCCCGACAAAGATTTAATGATCTAGTTTAACCAGCCAAGAAGATGGAAACGGGGTGGTGGTTTGACTGATGCTTTGGACCTGTTTGCTCATGAAGGGTGGAGGGAGGGCTCAGATGTGGGCAATAAGGAAGCAGCTGCTGAGTGCAGGTGAGAGAGCACAGAACAGGGTGTATATGGAGCACCATTGTAGGTCAGCATCAAGGAGACCAGTAAAAGGTAGCTGGCTAGTCAAGTCAGTCAATGAATATTTATTGTATAGCTGCTGAATACCTGGCAGAAGTCCATCCATGGGCCTGAATTTCGGAAGCTGGATTTTAGTAACCAGATGGAGACTAAAGGCAAGGAGCCTGCAGTAGAGGAATTGGACATTGGACAGTTTATAGGAGCAGGGACAGTTACGTGGGCCCAAGGTAGGAATCTCATTTATCACGGAATAAGGCAGGAGGACAACTGGATGTCTTAACCTGAGAATATGAATAGAATATAATAGAATGTATTAATAGAATATCCCCAACTAGCATCAAGGATAGATTCTGTGCCTCAGTCACAAGGGTTAAGTCTTTAATAGGTAGAATTTGAGACACCATGAAAGATAACAGATAATATCTCACATTTATTGAGAATTTTTTATGTGCTAGGTACTGTTCTAAGCGCTTAATGTGTATTGTTTTTCAGTTTTCACAACAACTCTGTGAAGTCAGATGTACTATCATCTTAATTTTTTAGAGGAAACCGAGGAATGGAATGCTTAAGGATTAACTTATTCAAGGTCATGTACGCATTTAGTTAGTGATGGAGGTGGCATTTGAATCTAGGCTAGCCATTTTTTTGCAGGAGACCCTACTTCAGGCCCTCAAATTCACCACATAGGTAGTTGACAGCTCTGCAAATCTGACTCCCAGGTGTACTGCAGCCTTCAGGGCACAGGCCATGCTCCGCGAATACTGCTGTCTTACTAAGTGTTATTTGTCTATTGCTCCCACCCCTCTATTGCCTCTGCATACCCCCTACCTTCTATCTTGTGAATGGTCCTGATATTAAGCATTGAAAGGACAGAGACAGAATGAGGAAAGTACAGAGTAAAGCAACTAAAATGATTCAGGAAAGAAAGGGATTGACATATGTGGAAAGATAAAAAGGGATATATTTATCTGACTGGGTTGGGTGATAGGTAAGAAAGGATATGAACACCCAAGAGGGCAAAAAATGGGCCAGATCTGTCTTTTTTCTAAGGCATTTTACAGCTCCAGCATCAATACTTCTCTCTCTGCAGTCTCTTGCTGAAATCCAACAAGGATTTATTGAGTGTAGGAGGCTTTGCTTTTAGATTCAATGTGTTTCCAGGGGCTGTGTCTTAAGTGGATCAGTTGTAAGGCAAAAACCCGAGGGCACCTGAGCTAGTGCCTTCATCTGAGCTGTTGTATTTTGGCATTGTTGTTGGAAGTCATCAGATGAATGGGATAAGATAGCAAGATATGATTTTTATACCTGAAAGGGACCTTAAAGATCATATAATCTTCATTTTATAGGTGCGAAAATGAAGCCCCAAGCAGTTAAGTGATCTGTGCAAAGTCATATAGTGAAGTTGGTGATGGGGGTGGTGGGGAGGCATCCTGATGGGAAAGAATAGCTTGAACAAAAGCTGCACAAAAAGGGCCAGGTTCAACCATAACACAGATATATTGAGGGACCCCTTTGTATGAAGCCCAACTCTAATCTCTGAGACCCTGCCATGAGTGTGACAGATAAGGTCCCTGCTCTCCTAGTGCTTTCATCTTCATAGAGATAAGAGTTGTTGGCAAAGTTCATGTCACACCCAACCATCCTCCTTCCTTGATCAGTACCCAAGCAGCCAAAAGTTAATCGATAAAAACATACAGCTCTGCCAATGGGTCTAGGTTCTGTTCTAGGGATATACTGATGAGCAAGACAGATATAATTCCCATCTCCAAAGAGTTTACATTTGTGGGGAATGCAGTAGCCTTCATGAGGACCTTCAAAAGCATCCCTTTTCCTTGCCCAAGTTCTGATAAAATTGAAATATAAAAGAAAAGATTGACAGATTATATCATTTACCTCTATTATTGCTAAAGGCTATGTTGGAAGATATAGGATAGTGAGCAAGCCACATGGCCTTCCTAATTCTGATGTTTGGAGTTGGGCAGCTATACCCACCCAGTCACCTGCAGGGCTGACCATAGCAGACTTCCCCACTGGGAGCACTGCCTGGTGAATATCCTGGAGAGAAGAGAGCTCCTGTTCCCTGTGGACTTCTCTCTCTAAAGAAGTAAAAGGGAATTGCTGAGCAGAGCATGTCCAGTTATTCTGAAATTTGCCAATTACACAAGTCCCTCTACCTCCCCTGGGTTGAGTGCCTCAAGGGGCAGAGAGAGAGAGATCAGCTGTGTATCACCACCAAGGCTCTCTCTATAAACAAGGAAAGTTCAGAATAGGGAACAAGTGTTCCCTTTGCACAGGGAATAAAGAGTAATCATCTCATAACCAAACATACAAGGGTAAAATCCCACTGTGACAAGTCCCCTAAGTGGGGGTTCATGGTAATTACTTAATCATTTATTGATGGACATTTGTCACCTTATTTTACTATTATAGAAATGTAGCAGTGGACATCTTGGGACATTGATCTAATGACATATTGTCACCTAGCTAATGATAGGTGAATTCCCAGGAGCGTAGTTGCTGGATCGAAGAAAATGTACATTTCAGATTTTGATAGCTATTACCAAATCACTCTCTAAGAATGCTGCACCAATCTCTATTGTCATTAACAGTATTAAAAAAGTAGTTACAGGACTGGGCACAGTGGCTCACGCCTGTAATTCCAGCACTTTGGGAGGCTGAGGCGGGTGGATCACGAGGTCAGGAGATCGAGACCATTCTGGCTAACACAGTGAAACCCCATCTCTACTAACAGCACAAAAAATTAGCTGGGCGTGGTGGCATGCTCCTCTAATCCAAGCTTCTAGGGAGGCTGAGACAGGAGAAGTGCTTGAAACCGGGAGATGGAGGTTGCAGTGAGCTGAGACTGCACCACTGCACACCAGCCTGGGCTTAAGTGTGAGATTCTGTCTCAAAAAAAAAAAAGTACTTACAGGCTCAAACAATGGATATCCAAAGTCTGTTTTATTATTATTATTATTTAATTTTATAGGCAGAATCATTTTTTAAATTTTTTTACAGGCAGTGTCAACCAGGTACATAATCCATTTTTTGACTGTAGGTGATTTAGATTTAGGGTCAACTTGTGTTTGGTGAGACATGTTCCATCATCTTCTTCCTGGGACCGAGCAGTCCTTTGGGTTAATGAGCAAGAAAGCAGCTGTGAGGAAAGCTGTGAGCTGCTTCCCTCCATGAACTCTGAGGCTTCCTGTTTAAAAGCACTGCAAGACCTGCTGACCCCATTTCTTTCCCAATGTAATTCTTCTTTTGGAAAGTTGCTGCTAACCTTAAGGGATGTGACACACAAGGATCCAGTGTGGTTGAAGCTTTAGAACCAAGAAAACCATTCCTTTTTCTATCAAAGAGCCTGGCAGGGGAGCAGTTTGCCCTTTGCTCTTGCCCTGTCATTAAAAAAAAATCAGATATATAGTTTTGAATTATCTATTTATTTTTTATTTTTCCATAGGTTATTGGGGTACAGATGGCATTTGGTTACATGAGTAAGTTCTTTAGTGGTGATTTGTGAGATTTTGGTGCCTCCATCACCTGAGCAGTATACACTGCACCCTATTTGTTGTCTTTCATCCCTCGTCCCCTGCCACCCTTCCCCCCAAGTCCCTAAATTCCATGTACCATTCTTATGCCTGGGCATCCTCATAACGTACCTCCCTCAGATCAATGAGAACATAACATGTTTAGTTTTCCATTCCTGAGTTACTTCACTTAGAAATATAGTCTCCAATCTCATCCAGGTTGCTGTGAATGCCTTTAATTCATCCCAAAGTCTGTTTTAAATGATTCAGATGGAAAGTTCAATTTATTTCAAGTCATATAAAGTGGTAACAGGTAAGTTTGTAGAGTGTTTTCTGGGCACTTGACTCACATGATCTTAGCTAATACTTATTCCTGTGAGGTGAATATTATGATTTCCATTTCACAAATGATGATATTGAAACTAAACAAGGTTAAATTGCCCAAAGTTGCAGAGTTTTTTTTTTGAGACGGAGTCTCACTTTGTCACTAGGCTGGAGTGCAGTGGCCCGATCTCTGCTGACTGCAACCTCTGCCTCCCAGGTTCAAGTGATTCTTGTGTCTCAGCCTCCTGAGTAGCTGGGGCCACAGGGGTACGCCACCATGCCTGGCTAATTTTTGTTTTTGTTTTTTTTTGAGACGGAGTCTCACTCTGTCACCCAGGCCAGAGTGCAATGGTGTGGTCTCGGCTCACTGCAACCTTCGCCTCCTGGGTTCAAGCAATTCTCCAGCCTCAGTCTCCTAAGTCGTTGGGGTTATAGGCATGTGCCACCACACTCAGCTAATTTCTGTATTTTTAGTAGAGACGAGGTTTCACCATGTTGGTCAGGCTGGTCTTGAACTCCTTACTTCGTGATCCACCCGCCTCTGCCTCCCAAAATGCTAGGATTACAGGTGTGAGCCACCATGCCTGGCCTTAATTTTTATATTTTTAGTAGGGATGGGGTTTAACTATGTTAGCCAGGCTGGTCTTGAACTCCTGAGCTCAGGTGATCCGCCCACCTTAGCCTCCTAAAGTGCTGGGATTACAGACATGAGCCACTGCGCCTGGCCCAAGGTCACACCGTTTTAAATGGCAGAGACTGTTTAAACCCAGGCTGGTTCCTGCTGTCGTTCTCAGCCCTGCACTCCACAACACTCCATGGTAACTCTGCAAAGACGAACAGATTGTAGTAAAATGTGGTGCTTAAAGAAGATGAATTCTCTTAAGAAAAGGTACTGCTTTTATGCAAATATTCCTGATAATAAAGACTAGGAAGGAATCATTGACACGGTGTGGTGTATATAAGAAAAACTGCTAAATAAAATGTTTTCCAAAGATTTGCCTGAAACATCAGCTGGATTTTGATGCTTGCTGGTTGTTTAAAATATTTATTCATGTTGAACATTGTTTATTTATTGAAAGTACCATCTATTTAAATCAAATTATCTCCATAACTGAATATTTATATGGATGCTTTATTGAATATTCCTAAACATTTTGCCCAAACCACAAACGATTTATTCACAGTTATAAATGTTTACTTCTTTAGAGTAAAAAATTGCTTTAAAGGCACTTAAAAGCAAATTGACATTTCTGTAGTTTGTGAACATCTGCAATGCGTTCTGCACATTAGCTGCTAGATATTTCTGCCTTAGCAAATGGTTAGATATTCTAATTATTTATGTTCAATAAAATATTTGAAATTTACACAGCATCTCTTTTATTGTGTCATATAACAGCAGCAGCTCTTGGCTCAGGGACAGGCCAATAGATGGATTTAGAGATTTTTCAAACACCTCAGCTTTGTGCCAGCATTTAATTAGCTGAAACCCCATTTATTTCACTGTACACTCCAGCACCATGAGCATTAGGCCTTAAATAACCATGGGCTGAACAGATGCCAGTTTGAACTGTGAAAAAAGCAATAAGCAACGTGATGTAGTGTCTCACAGTTTTATTCACTGTACTGATGGTTCTAAGAGACCAGATTTGGAGACCTTGCTGCTATCTATAAAGGATCATTGAC
The DNA here is from genome assembly GCA_004027715.1 of Plecturocebus donacophilus. Taxonomy (NCBI): domain Eukaryota; kingdom Metazoa; phylum Chordata; class Mammalia; order Primates; family Pitheciidae; genus Plecturocebus; species Plecturocebus donacophilus. Next base: position 60,257 of record PVKP010003616.1, on the reverse strand, counting down.
CCTCTGATTGTTGGACAACCCCACACTCATCTCGCTTAGGGGAAGATGAGCAATCTGGAAGTCCAGAGGCCCAGAGGGAAGCCTTCATGTTCTTCTCTGTAAAATGGGGTTTCAGGGGAGGATGACAAGTTGATGATGGTCCTCTGGATGGACCCTTAGTGACCTCTTTTGCTCGCTTATCTGTGACTCTCTAATCATTGAGTCCCAAGCCTGAGACGGACTTTGGTGCTTCCTGTCTGTACGTGTGTCACCTACGTTGTTGCTGTTTCAATGATCCCAATTTTATTGCTCTTGAATCAGATGGGGGCCCTGTTTTCCAGGATTACACTGAACATCTTTGCTCCCCCAACACGTGCACCTTTTGGTGTCAGTCTTAGAAGTGCCCTGTCTTGGTTGCTACTATAGAAGTAGTGAACATGTTGGGCAGACTGAGAATGAGCCACCTTGGAGCAAAAAGAAACATACCTGCCAGGAAGGTGGCTCGAAAGCCTGACTCTAGATGTCTTCACTAGCCCTCCTCTCCCTCCCACTCCATTCTATGAGCCTCACGTTCTTCCTGTCTATCTATAGTTTCTATCACAGAATTTTCATGGAGGAGCATAGGTCTGTTAATTATTTTTCCACTATAATGTCTGTGATTATTGACTCTCAGTTACTCCTTGGGAGTGGTGATAATATATTACTCACCTTTGGAACCCTAGTGTGTAGAACAGTGGCCCCCTCCCTAAAAAAGAAAAGGTTTGTTGAATGAATGAATGAGTTCTGGAAGGTTTTTAGGGAGTGATAATAATATCTTACATCTACCTATACAGTAGCTCCCCCCTTATTTTCAGGGGATACATTTCGAGAATCCCCAGTGGATAGCTGAAACTGAAGCTAGTACCCTATATATATTACGTTTTTTCGATCTGATAACCCAGAAGTCTACTAAGTGACTAACAGGTAGTGTAGACACTGTGAATATGCTGGTTCAAGGGTTGATTCATGTCCCTGTTGGGATAGAGTGGCATTGTGAGAAATTTCAACATGCTGCTTAGAACGACATGCAATTTAAAACTTAGGAATTGTTTATTTCTTGAAATTTCCATTTAACATTTCTGGGCCACGTGGTTAACTGTGGATAACAAATCTTGGAAAGCAAACCTTGAATAAGGAGGGACTACTGTATAGTACATTTCCAGTTTACCAAAGAGCTTCGGTATTCTCATTTGTTTCTCAAGTGTCATATATTTGAGTTACCCAGTCTCTCCTATTTTGTTTTTTGAGATGGAGTCTCACTCTTGTTGCCCAGGCTGGAGTGCAGTGGCACGATCTCGGCTCACCACAACCTCTGCCTCCCAGGTTCAAGCCATTCTCCTGCCTCAGCCTCCTGAGGAGCTGGGATTACAGGCATGAACCATCATGTTGGCTAATTTCATATTTTAGTAGAGATGGGGTTTCTCCATGTTGGTCAGCTGGTCTTGAACTCCCAACCTCAGGTGATCCGCCCATCTTGGCCTCCCAAAGTGAGCCACTGCGTCCGGCCTCTCCTATTTTTACAGATGAAGAAATTGATGTTCAAAATTTGTGATAGAAGTGAGTCTAGGTCTCCTAATATTAAAGTTTCATGTTGTACAAAACATATGATTTTAGTCCTTTTTGTTTTTATTATTTAAAAGAGTTACAAAAGTAATAGATAAATGTATTTTTGTTGTAAAATTTCAAGTAATACAGACGTATAAAGGCAAAATGTAATTTCTCTTGTCCTACTGACACTGTTCTCTGTCCTCCACACTGTTCTCCTCACCTAGTCTCTACAGTGTGGTATGTATACATGTATATAGGATCTCATTTATCACTTAACAATACCTTTTGGAATTTCTTCATTGTTAGACAGTCAAGTCCACCTAATTTTCCAACAGCTGCTTAGACTTCCCAGCATATGGCATATCATATATATATATATATATATATATATATATATACACACACACACATATATACATATATATACACACATATATACATATATATACACACATATACATATATATATATATATATATATATATATGTTCTCTATTGATTATATTCAAGGTGTTTCCAACTTTCAATTTTTATAAACAGTGCGACATTTTGCATCCTTGTACATAAATTTTACATACCTATACAACAATTTCTGTAGGATATGATTCTTATTTCCTCTAAGGAGGAATTCAGTTGCTAATTTCTGGTTGAGTTTGTGTTTGCTGGTTTTCCTTGTTAAGAAGTTCTTGCTTATTTTCATTCTAGAACTCCTTTTCAGTAATTGAAGCTCGTTTATCTTGTAGGTGGTTTTACCTCCCCTCAAAGGATTCAGTGATGGTGCATACTGCTTTAATTATGTCCTAAGAGTAGGAAAGATATTACAGTTTAAGAGAGAAAGAGGATTTTTGGTTTTTCTTTTCCATACCTCATGGAAGAAAATGCTAAATGCTCCCTTAATGCAGTGCCATTCTCCTCCATGTTCCTTACTAACAACTCAGATTTTGTCTGGGGTAATCCTGGAACAGTGTAGGCTGGCGCAGTGGTTCATGCCTGTAATTGCAGCACTTTGAGAAGCTTAGGCAGGTGGATCACTTGAGCTCAGGAGTTCGAGAACAGCCTGGGCAACATGTTGAAACCCTGTTTCTACTGAAAATACAAAGATTAGTCCAGCATAGTGGTGGGTGCCTGTAGTCCCAGCTACTCAGGAAGCTGAGGTGGGAGGATCGGTTGAACCTAGGAGGTAATTGCAGTGAGCTGGGATCGCACCACTGCATTCCAGCCTGGGCAACAGAATGAGACCCTGTCTGAAAGGAAAAAAAAAAGTAAAACTAGATTTTCAAGGCTTTCTTATAGAGTGACAATTTTCTTGCCAGTGAGATATAAGTCCAGGAATGCTATTCTTTTCCTGAAAAAAGGGGAAGATTCAGTAGGCACATATCTTTACCTTTGGTCTTTTGCCTTTCCCCTTCCCTAGAAGAAAGATTCAGTGACTGGGGGTTAAGCAGTTATCTTGTGCCAATGAGGGCAAAAGCCACATGCTAAAGGTGGAAGGGCTGGAAGTTAGAAGAAGCCTAGATTCTTTGTGATTTCCTTGGGCAGCTGCTCCCATCTTGGTGGGCTTGCCTCTGAATTTCTGGTTCTGTAAGAAAAATAAACCGTAATTGTGAAGACATTGTAGTCAAATTTCTATTGCATGCAACAAAACCCAGTCCTAACAGTCATACCTTAGTTGTTGAGCAAACATGACTCTGCCCAAGTGAGTGAGTTATCTAAAAAATTCTTATCTCAGCTGGGCACGGTGGCTCACGCCTGTAATCCCAGCACTTTGGGAGGCTGAGGCAGGTGGATCACGAGACCAGGAGTTCGAGACCAACCTGACCAACATGGTGAAACTCCGTCTCTACTAAAAATACAAAAATGAGCTAGGCATTGTGGTGTGCGCCTGGTAATCCCAGCTACTCAGGAGGCTGAGGCAGAAGAATAGCTTGAATCCAGGAGGCAGAGGTTGCAGTGAGCCAAGATGGCTCCACTGCGCTCCAGCCTGGGGGACAGAGCGAGACTCCATCTCAAAAAAAAAAAAAAACAAAAACAAAAACAAAAGAATAAAAAAGAAAAATTATTATCTCAGCTGTGGCTCTTACAGCGGCTCATAACTGTAGTCCCAGCACTTTGGGAGGCTGAGGCAGGTGGATCATGAGGTCAAGAGATCGAGACCATCCTGGCCAACATGGTGAAACCCCATCTCTACTAAAAATACTAAAAATTAGCTGGGTGTGGTGGTGCACACCTGTAGTCCCAGCTACTTGGGAGGAGCGTGAGGCAGGAGAATCGCTTGAACCTGGGAGGTGGAGGTTGCAGTGAGCTGAGATCACGCCACTGCACTCCAGCCTGGCGACAGAGTGAGACTCCATCTAAAAAAAAAAAAAAAATCTTATATCTGACCCTCAGAATTGTGTGTTCTATGTCAAAGACTCAGTTTTAAAAAAATATTCTTATTTAATGCTTATTTTATTTTTTAGTCTTTAATGTAATTACTTTTTGAACTAGCCTACAAAAAATTAAAAATATCCTGAGGATCATAACAATCATTTTTGCCTGCTTAGTGGGTTTTTGATTGTTTGTTTGTTTCTTTGTCTTTGGCATTGGGCCTTCTGTTCTCTGAGAAACTGCACATAAAACTTCTAACATGGGAGGCCCCTTTTTCTCAGGAGCCCAGGAGGAAGGTAGTGTCACAAGCCTCGTTGTCGGGTTGTTATCTTTAGAGCATATAGAGTGGATTATTTCCTCCTGGTATCAGGTTTGAAGTGGGGGTGGAAGGGGGCTGTCAAATGACAGTAATGTAATATTGTTTAAAATAAATATTTCATCAAAGTAAAAGCATGTGGGAGAAACAACTCTTTCACTTTGTTGACAGGTTGAATTTGCTTTCATTTTAAAAAAAGTTTGAAACTCCTTGATACTACATACTTTGAAGTGATTAATCCACTGGAGTCATCACCTTCCTGAGTCACTGAGAGAGGAATGAGTGTGTTTGGGTGGGAACTGATGGAGAGTGGTGTCTGAGTTAAAATGAGAGTGTGGCATATATTATACATTTGGAAAAAAAGGATGTGTGAGTTTCCTGGGGCTGCCATAACAACAGACTGGGTGGCTTAAAACGACAAACATTTGCTGTCTCACAGTTCTGCAGGTCAGAAGTCCCAAGTCGGCTGCCAGCAGGGCCATGCTCCCTCTGAAACGTGCAGGGCTTCCTTCTTCGCCTCTTCCTAGCTTCTGGTGGTTTGCCAACAATTTTTGGCATTTCTTGGCAGGTGGATATATTACTCTAATCGTCTGCCTTCACATAGCATTGTTCCTGTGTGTTTTCACATCATCTTTCCTCTGTGTCTATCTGTCTCTGTGCTCAAATTTCCTCGTTCTTTTGAGACTGAGTCTTGCTCTGTTGTCCATGCTGGAGTACACTGGCGTGATCTCAGCTCACCGCAAGCTCTGCCTCCTGAGTTCAAAGGATTCTCCTGCCTCAACCTTCGAAGTAGCTGGGATTACAGGCATGTACCACCATGCCCGGCTCATTTTTGTTTTAGTAGAGATGGGGTTTCGCCCTGTTGGCCAGGCTGGTCTTGAACTCCTGACTTCAAGTGATCCACCCACCTTGGCTTCCCAAAGTGCTGGGATTACAGGCATGAGCCACTGCACCTGGCCTAACACCTGAATTTTAGGAGGACACAATTCAGATAACACAGATGTAGTTACTTTGTACTTTCTACTTTGTGGACATACTAGTAATTTTTCTCATTAAGAATTGTACTCTTTAAGCCTACAGTAAACTTAGATAAGTTTTGCGTAGGAAAACTCCAGTTACATAATTTGAATCTATTACACACTGCCACTGTAACTAATTACTGCAAACTTGGTGGTTTAACAAAATAGGAACCTATTCCCTCTGAGTTCTGGAGTCCAGAAGTCCAAAACTGGTATCACTGGATGCAAATTAAGGTGTTGTCAGGGCTGTACGCAGGCTCTTTCTCCCAGATGCTGTGGCTGCCAGCATTCCTAGGCTTGTGGCCATATAACTTCAATCTCTGTCTCCATGGTCATATTGTGTCAACTCCTCTTCCGTGTGTGTCCAGTCTTCCTCTGCCTCTCCTACAAGGGTACTTGTGATTATATTTAGGGCCCGAAGAGATAATACAGGATAAGATAATCTCCTCATCTCAAGTGTCTTAATTTAATCTTACCGGCAAAGTCTTTGTCGTATAAGGTGACGTTTACGGATGCCAAGAATTAGGACCTCATATTGTTGGTTGTCATCATGTAGCTGATTGTAAGTCCTAATGCGTTGACAGACGTGCAGCTACATCCTGGCATCAGGGATCCTCTCCACACTGGGCTGCTGTCTTTTAGAGAGGGCTTTGGCCCAGTGGGCAAACACTCTCTTTGTTATTACCGAGGCTCTTAGCATCCTCCACGGCCAGTGGCATGATAGCAGGAAGAACTATGGAGACTGGTCTCTATGCTGTCAGAGATCTCTGATCTTAACAAAGCCACAGTTAGCAATAAATGGCAGACCAGAGAATCTTGGCTAATTGCCCAGAGGTGCACTGAGGGGTGTGCGTATGAGCATGGTGGCATCACTGCATCCGTGTTAAAGAGCAACATTTTCTCCCACCAACTTTAGAACTTGGCTTTTGCTCTGGACTCAAGCACAGCAGAGGACTGACTATGGGTAGAGGCTCACAAGAACTTCATTCTAACTGTGAGGTCCCTCCCAGCTCTCAACAGTAGAGTGTAGCATCCTTTCTTCAAGGTTCTGGTACCCCTGGAGTTCCACTGCCTGAAGGCTGTGGGAGGGAGAAGGAAGCCATAGACAGGGCTCAGGATTTCTTGCTCTAGCTCAGTAGAGTAAATTGTTAGTTCAGTGCTATTCTATGTAGGGCACTGAGGAAGGTTTTGCTTGGCTTTGAAGTCTTCTTTGAGGCCTATTATATCTTGCTGAAAGCCTCAGGGAACATTTTATTCCCCCATCTTGATCCCTGGGATTTGGCTATGCTGTTCGCTATTGATAAGGTTTTGGGAAAATAGTGTAATTTAACAAAGGTTATTGGTTTTACTCTCCTCGTGCTTCTTTAATTAGGCTACTGACACCAAGCAAGGCAGGATTTTGACATTCAGAACAAGGGTTAGAGCTGTAGTTAGATCCAAACTTTGAGTCACTAAGGATCTAGGCTGTAACTTTCCTGTCCTCAATTAGCATTTAAATTTGAATTTGTCAACGTGGCTCTTAGTATGCAGAATTTTACCTTCATTTACCTTTTCCAAACAGGAGCTACAGTGGCACAAAGAGTTATCAACATATTAACAAAAATGTAGTTAGTAATAAAATACATCTTACTTCTTGTGTAGCATTATTAATAGTTCTTAATCCCCATATACATTATCCTTAACCTGTCTTCATTCTCCATCTCTCCTCAGTCCCCGGAAAGTCACTTAATCCCCTTGCCCTGGGCTATGTATACTTTGTAGTTAATACCCGTTGATTCATTAGGTTGAGGGCAGATGTATTGTCTTTGGAGGGTGGCTACATCTCCCCAGGTACATCCTTTTGAGTTAATTGTGGTTGGTTGTTGCCTTATTGCATTCTGAACACTGATTTCCATTTGGGAAATGTAACCAGTGAAGACGTTGAGAATGGTATATGAACATCAGCTGCTCTCAGGTTATGATCCTGTGACACTGGTGCTTTACCTCTGACAAAAGGCAATGACCACAATAAATAAGTGAACAGATAGAATTATCTCTGTTTTAAGTCTCCTCCTAATAGTTTTTAAATCACTTGCATCTACTATTGCAAGCAAACTCAAGCACCCAGCAAATCATTGACTAAGGCGCAGGTGAATGTTAATGGGCAACTCTGCGACTGTCAATTGGCTGTAAGCTGAGAGATGGTTTTCTGTGGACCCAGGTGCTCATAGTTGTAATGCTGCGGAATCACAACCCCTTGCTATCTATAACGTAATCTTTTGTTGTTGTTGTTGTTGTTGTTGATAAATGTTTTTAAGTTTTTGTGATGGAATAAATATGTTTCATGTTTGCCATGCCAGACCCCTATTGACTTCTATAGGGATGTTTGGGAGGCCAAAGAGGAGACCCAGAGCCAGTCAATAAGACATAGACTTTACTGAGGTGACTTACACGTTGCTTTTTATTTTTGAGATGGGAGTCTTTGCTCTGTCGCGCAGGCTGGAGTACTGTGGTGCAATCTTGGCTCACTGCAACCTCCGCCTTCTGGGTTCAAGCAATTCTCCTGCCTCAGCCTGCTAAGTAGCTGGGATTGCAGGTGCCCACCACCACACCTGGCTAATTTTTGTATTTTTAGTAGAGATGGGGTTTCACCATGTTGGCCAGGCTGGTCTCGAACTCCTGACCTCTTGATCCATCCACCTCGAACTCCCAAAGTGCTGGGATTACAGGCGTGAGCACCGTGCCAGGCCCACATTACTTTTTACAAACAGTAGTGTCTCTCCTATCCAGTGACAGCAGGCTGGACAGGAGAACTGCTGCCGTTTGTAAAAAGCATGCAGTTTATATAGCGTTTTCAATTAGCACCATCCCCTGAGCAACCTCCACTGGCAACCTTCATTTAATCCAAAACAAAGGGCCTTGGTCCCCTGCACCGCCTGTGTTCCACGGGATGGGCTGGGGTTCAGATGATTCTCATAGATAAGGAATGAAACTTAGGGTTGGCCACTCCCAATTTCCTTAGGTTGGAATTCCAAACACACATTCTTCTTAGACCATAGCGTCATTTTCAGGGTATGCTTGAGTGATTGCTTTCAGGTGCATCCGCCACACAATAGCATCACAAGAAAAGAATCAAAGTGACTGAACTAGAGGTGCTGTGTCAGGGGCACGTGAAGACTGAAGACCAGGTCACTCCCCAACTGAAGCAGAGTCAAGGTTTTGATTGGGTAGGGAAGAGTTGAATTGAAAGTTCAGGCATTAAAACAACTTACCTTTTTGGAAGTTTTTATTGTTTATTTATTTATTTTTTAAGCCACACCTATTGGAATGGGAACTTGTGATTTTAACAAGCAACAGAAACTTGCAGTTTGGGGCTGTTCTTGCTTTCACGCTCCTTGCTTGGGATATCCCCCCATTGCGATAGTATTTCTGAGGTGTTTTTTTTTGGTAAGCTTTGTGGCTAGTTGAAGTACATGGGAGTGGGAGAGACAGAAAAAACCCAACAAGGCAGAGACTGGGATGCTTTATTATGTTGGCAATAGAGAAAGGGCATATTCTGCAAAGGGCACTAATGCTTCCAGTCCTTTCTCACTTGAGCATTGTTTGAGAACTGCAGTGATGCATGATTAGCCCCAAGTGAATTCCACGTGTTGAAAGCCATAAACAAATTTGTTAAACCCAACTACTGGGATTTAAGAATTTGTTAACTTTAGACATACCCAGTCCTCTTTACTAAAAACAGAAATAGCAATTCAGCCCAGCCTAGTGTGGCTGAAGGTGTTCAATAACATTTATTGAAAACCTTCTTTGTGCCAGGCACTTTACATATGTCTTAAAGATGACTTAGGCTGGGCATTGTGGCTCATGCCTGTAATCCCAGCACTTTGTAAGGCCAAGGTGGATCACTTGAGCTCAGGAGTTCAAGACCACCCTGGACAACATGGCAAAACCCTGTCTTTACAAAAAATACAAAAATTAGCCCAGTGTGGTGGCACATGCCTGTAGTCCCTGCTATTTGGGGGGCTGAGGTGGGAGGATCACTTGAGCCTGGGAGGTTGAGGCTGTAGTGAGCTGTGTTTCTACCACTGCACTCAAGCCTGGGTGAGAAAGCAAGACCCTATCTCAAAACAAACAAAAAAGATGATATATCTACAAAGTAAAAAGTCTGAGGTTTACATTTTTAAAAAAATATTCTACTCAGGTGTAGATGGAACAAATGATTTTGGAGTGATTGTGAATGGTAGTTTTTGCCTCAAGATGGCACTCACGTCGCTCATGGCCCTTGTTTCAATGCTCTGTGTTGAATAAAATTTATAGTACTCTCTAAGTCATTTCACAATTTATGGACTTATTTTCATGTAGTTTTGACAATCCTATTGCACGTTTTTCAGTTCCAAGAGTTATGTCCCCTTCTGGGCTTGGGAGGATATTACTTTGTCAGTGGGCTGGCAGTGCAAGTTGGGGGCCCTGGTTCCCTCTTTCTATAACCTGTATCCCTGCTGATATGCATTTACTAGAGATTCTCTGTCCAAGCAATTGTTGTCTTCTAAAGAAATCATAAGATCAATGACATACATTTACTGCTGTCATTGCCTTAAACATAGAGAAAATTCTCTTAGTCTGCCTCCAGAACTAGTACTATGAACTACAAACATTTAAAAATTTAGTCTCATTGCTTTATGGTCATTTTGGATGAAAAAGTAGTTTTTTTTTTGAGGTTGCAGAAGGAGTTTATTTTAGGTATACACTGGCCCAGCACTACATGGAATCACAATGCCAGAGTGCCTAACAAAGACAGGGCTTGACTTTTTATACATGAAGTATGCAGTGGCGCAAAAACAAGTTTGCGGGTGTAGAACAAAGAAAATTCATTAAGCAATGACAGGCACACAACTCAGGCTCACATACGACTTTTGTTATGCAGCACAGAAGCTATCTGTAGAGCTCAAGGATTCTAGCATGGGCCTTATCTGTTGCCTTTTGCTACAGCGCCTTGCTGGCCAGAGTCCAGCCTACTTAGGCCTTCCTCATGACCTTCGCTGTTACAGAAACTTATGGTTATCAGCTATAAAGAACAAGAATACAAGAATTTATAAACTTATAAAATTTGCAAAGCGGGATACACTTGGAGGGGGAAGGACTCAGGGAAGTTTGCTTATAGAAAGGAAGAAAAATTCAAGAAAAAGTAGTTTTAACAAGCTTCATTGTCCACATTATTTACTGGCTTTAACTGTGAACTCTATTTAGCTGTTCTCAATCCTCAGCTTCTTTCTTTAAAGGAAAAGAATTTCCCATTACTTAGGACAGACGAAAGGATATAGTAGAAGCCTTGACGGTAATCGTAAGAAAGAATGTCCACAATGTTTTGCGCATCAGCATGTACCATTGTTGGAATAAGGAGATAAGCGCATCAAGGAGCCACTTTGAAGATCATGGGTTTGTTGAAACAGCACAACACTTCCGTGAATGAGGAAGGGTGTGTGCATCACACACATCAGAGGTGGTGTGTCACAGCGCAAAGTGTCAAGGCCAGGAAGCAAGTACCACGAGTGGAATTACTGTCTTTGGTTTTAGTAAACTTTGGCTTTGGGAGAGGGAGACACGGAGGGAGAAGATGGAGCAGAGAAGAAGCAATTATCTCTTAGGACTGAGACTATCCAGGTGTAGCTCTGATGGCTTACCACCATATCTGCAAATTTGCACACATGAGCAGTGTTCCTATTTGCGGTGTCTTCTTTTGAGACAGAGTCTCGCTCTGTCACCCAGGCTGGCGTGCAGCGCCGTGGTGCAGTGCAGTCTTGGCTCACTGCAGCCTCCGCCTCCCGGGTTCAAGTGGTTCTGCTGCCTCAGCCTCTGGAGTAGCTGGGATTACAGGCACGTGCCACCTGTATAGTCAATTTTTGTATTTTTAGTAGAGGCGGTGTTTGGCCACGTTGGCCAGTTTGGTCTTGAACTCCTGGCCTAACGCGATCTGTCCATCTCTGCTTCTCAGAGTGCTGGGATTACAGGCGGGAGCTGCCACACCCGACACAGTGTTTCTATTTGAATTTAGTAAAATTGATTGAAGAACTCGAATGAGAGGAACTATTTTGCCCCATAGCAAAACTGATTGAAAGAACTACTTTTATAAATGCTATTTGTTTTTATTTATTTTAAAACATTCTTTTACGTTTTTGAGACAGAGTCTTGCTCCGTCACCCTGGCTGGAGTGCAGTGTAGTGATCTAGGCTGATTGCAACCCCCACCTCCCAGGTTAAGTGATTTTCCTGCCTCAGCCTCCCGAGTAGCTGGGATTGCAGGCGCATGCCATCAGGCCTGGCTAATTTTTTGTATTTTTTAATAGAGACGGGTTTCACCATGTTGACCAGGCTTGTTTCGAACTCCTGATCTCGGGTGATCCGCTGGCCTTGGCCGCCCAAAGCGCTGGGATTACAGGTCTGAGCCACCATGTCTGGTTTTTATTTCTTGATCTCTAAAATAAATGAATCTCAGGCATGAAATCTGGATTAAAAAGAAATAAATGTAAGTTCAACCTTCTCAGGAAGGTTCCTTAGAAACCTCTTGGCTACATACATATATAGTTATCAAAGAACACTGACTACTCGGGATAGCAAGAAATCTTTCAGAAGAAAAACTTCACATTTAGGAAGCATTTCTGATTAATAAGACAAAAACTTCTATTCTCTCTGTATCTTCAGGTACTACTAGAAAATTATACAGCAATTGTATAATTTTTAAAAACTTGATTTTGTTAAAAAACTAGATTTTTTAAAAATTGCAATTTTTCCAACCTGGCCAACATGGTGAAACCTCATCTCTACTAAAAATACAAAAATTAACTGGAGGTGGTGGTGGGTGCCTGTAATCCCATCTGCTCAGGAGGCTGAGGCGGGAGAATCGTTTGAACCTGGGAGGCAGAGGTTGCAGTGAGCCGAGACTGCGCCACTGCACTCCAGCCTGGGTGACAGAGTGAGATTCTGTCTCAATTAAAAAAAAAAAAGGAAATTTGTATTAAAATAATTGTAGATTCACATGCATGAAATAATAGAGAGCTCCCAGTGTGCCCTTTGTCTGCTTTCTCTCAGAGGTAACATTTTGCAAAACAATATTACAACTAGGATATTGACACTGATACAGTCTGCTTGGTTTCATTCAGATTTCCCCATCTTTGGTTTTACTTGTTTCTGTCTATATGTGTATTTAGTTTTAAGGATTCTTCCACTATTTTAACCATTTTAAAGTGTGTGATTTTGTGGTTTCAGTATATTCACAATGTTGTGCAAGGATCACTACTATCTAATTCTGGTCCTGTACAATTTTCGCAGGTGTGTAGGTTTGTGTATCCACAACCGTTGTGAGGTCAAGATACTGAACATGGCTGCCATTGCAGGGATTCCTTGTGGTGTTGTCCTTGGTACACTTACCATCTTCCTTCCCTTTCTATTCCGAACTCCAGGCCGCTGTTGATCATCACAGTATTTTTGTTGTTGTTTTTTAACTCTTAGGATGTGAAATCTGAATGATCTATCAAGAACAATCATGTAAGCTCTGGCTTTGTGAGTCTTAGCCACATACTGACCTGAGACCGCTAAGCACTGGGTCTGGGGAGGGCATTTTAATTGGAGCATTAGTTTTTCATTGGACTTAGTTATTCTGACGTCTTTGCTTTCATTGTTTTCTGTCTACCACAGGGGCTGCAAATCACCCTTCTAGGCTGTGTGAAATGATGTAGGATAAATGCACCTGATAGCAATAATGTAATCAAACCCCTAGAATAACGCTGTATGGCAGATGCACCTGAATGTGTGCTCCTGAGCTAGGGAATCTCGGAGTGGCCAACTGGGAGATGCTTTCGTTTTCTTTGATTAACGTCTGAGCACTCCCAACTCCGGGCCATACAGGGGATTGAGGTCCTGGGGTTTGGGTTAAATGAAGGTTGCTGCCAGGTGGAGGTTGTTAGGGGCAAGGTGTTAAGAGCAAATGCTATAGAAACTGCATATTGTTTGCAGGTGGTTGCATATGCCAGGTTCAAATTGTTATAAAGTTCAGCCCGAGACTTCCTACTCCCCGTGGCATTCTCCCGGCACTCCTCTGGCCGTCCTCGCGAAGGATCCCTGTGGCGCCAGGCAGGAGTGGCCTGCTTGGTGACCCAGCGAGCTCCCAGGGCTTTTCTCGCTGATTTCTCTACCCCTGTATTTCTCTCCGCTCTCAAAATTCACTCAGCCCCAGGTAAGGTCGGAAACTTCTCTCGCAAACTCGACCTTCATTTTCCCAGTGGAAATGGAGGAGCTTCCTTTCTCACTTTGGGCATTCAGTATTTGGGGTGTTTCCCGGATCCTGCAGGAGCAGTCTGCTTCTTTCAAAGGGTCTGTGGGTCCTCTTGGCATTCGTGGTTTGTTCTTGGAGTTATTCCGGACCTAAAATTTGCAATGCAAGCCTCTGCATGTTGCTCTGCGCGTTTGAGTTGGAGCTGTAATCTAGTCCTGCCTCTCGTCTGCCAGGATGATTCCCAGAACCATGAGCCTTCATTAAAAAGTAAATTACATAAACTTCTAGCCAAATAAATTACATTGAGAACAAAAGGCAATAAACACTTAAAACTCATCACTTTCTAATTATTTTGTTCTTTTTCTTTTGAGATGGAGTCTTGCTCTGTCGCCAGGCTGGAGTGCAGTGGCATGATCTCGGCTTGCTGCAACCCCAGTCTCCTGGTTTCAAGCAATTCTCCTGCCTCAGCCTCTCGAGTAGCTAGGGTTACAGGTGCCCACCACCAGGCCTGGCTAATTTTTTTGTATTTTCAGTAGAGAGGGGGTTTCACTATGTTGGCCAGGCTGGTCTCGAACTCCTGACCTCATGATCTGCCCGCCTGGTCCTCCCAAGTGCTGGGATTACAGGTGTGAGCCACCGGGCCGGGCACTTTGAAGGTTTATATAACCAAAATTCGTGTTGAAATTGAATCCCCCATGTGACAATGGGCCTTTGAGAGCTAATTAGGTCATGAGCATGGAGACCTTGTGAATGACATTAGTGCCTTTATAGGAAGCAGCTGGAGTGCTAGCTAGCGCTCTTTCCAGCACGTAAGTGTACAAGGAGAATCTGGCGGTCTGCAACCTGGGATAAGCCCTCACCAGAACCTGACCCTGCTGTCTGTCACCCTGTCAGCCTCTGGAACTGTAAGAAATAAGTTTCTGCTGTTTATAAGCCTCCCAGTCTATGATACTTTGTTGTACCAGCCTGAACTGCCCAAGGTTATTTACTGTATTTTGGACTCTATGATGGAATTACTATGCAATGGTGTGCTAGTATACATCTCAACTCCAGAGGTCAGTGACTTCAAATGGACAGCTTAAAATCAGTCATGGGAGGAGGGCTTACATTACAGAAATCAGCAATGTTACAAATCAGACCTTCCCCCTCAACAGCCTGCTCACTGAGCCAGACACATTTACCATTCTTCAATAGTTCCCCCTCACAATAGGGTCCCTCGGTATCTCGCCAGCGGGGTCATTTCCTTCTAGTCTCTTCTGCATTGAAATGTATGTTCCTGTGGACTGGATGAATGACTCGGCATATCCTTGGTGTGGGTGTTGTTTTATGCCCCTGTCTTCATTTCAAAGGTCCTTCTTTTTCTTGTCTGCTTAAGAGATTTGTTGTCAAAATCTACCTTAGAGGCTATCACTGCTGAAGTCTTCCCTCCTCTTTCCAGAATTAATCTTTCTCTTCTCAACCAGCTCTGAATTGTGTGTTTACTTTTGTTACTGTACTTTCCCCACATTGAGCTGTGATAACTGTGTTTGCAAACTTTTTTCTGCTACATATGGCTGCTGTCTACGAAGAGGCATCTTTGTGTTCTGTGTCTGAATCAGTGCCTGGTGTATGTAGCAAGCATACTTTCTTAGAGATGTCTGGAAAGAGTCTATAAGTAAATAAGCAAAGATAGAGACCTTTTCTTTTCTTTTTTTTTTTTTTTTTGAGATGGAGTCTTGCTGTGTCACCCAGGCTGGAGTGCAGTGGTGGGATCTCAGCTCACTGCAACCTCTGCTTCCTGCGTTCCAGAGTCTCCTGCCTCAGCCTCCGGAGTAGCTGGGACTATAGGCACGTGCCACCACACCCAGCTAATTTTTGTATTTTTATTTTTTAAGTAGAGACGGGGTTTCACACTGGCCAGGCTGGTCTCCTGGACTGAAGCCATCCTTCTGCTTTGGCCTCCCAAAATGCTGGGATTACAGGCATGAGCCACTGTGCCTGGCTGCAAAGATAGGGACTGTTACAGGCTAAACTGTGCTCTCCTCAAATTCATATTTTGAAGTCACAACTCTCAGTACCTCAGAATGTGACTGCATTTGGAGATAGGGCATTTAAAGTGGTAGTTAAGATATGTCATATGCATGGGCCCTAATCTAATCTAACTGGTATCCTTAGAACAGATTGAGACACAGACACACACAAAGGGAAGACTGTGCGAAGATAAGAATATGGCCAATCAGTTCTGCAGACACCTTGATCTAAGACTGCTAGCCTCCAAAATCATGGGAAAATAAATTTCTGTTGGTTTAAGCTGGGCATGTTGGCTCACACCTGTAATCCCAGCACCTTAGAAGGTCGAGGCAGGTGGATCACCTGAGGTCAGGAGTTCGAGACCAGCATGGCCAATGTGGTGAAACCCAGTCTCTACTAAAAATAAAAAAATTAGCTGGGCTTGGTGGCACGCACCTGCAGTCCCAGCTGCACCTGCAGTCCCAGCTACTCCGGAGGCTGCAGCAGGAGAATCACTTGAACCTGGGAGGCAGAGGTTGCAATGAGCTGAGATTGCATCATTGTTCGCCAGCCTCATTCACAGAGCAAAATTTCTTCTCAAGGAATTGTCTTAGTTAAGCTACCTGGTCTCTGGTACTTCATGACGGCAGCCCTAGCAAACGAATGAGGAGACCGTATGTAGAGCAGAAGGGTATGAGAGTGGCATCAGGGTGTGGTGCACAGCCTGTGGAGTCTGGTAAACCTTGACCAAAGCCTAGATACGCCACTTATAAGTGTGTAAGCCTGGTAAGCGTACTTAAATTCTCTAAACTCAGGTTATTATGTGTAAAACAAGGATAATAACATCTTCGGATGCTAGGCTATTTTACTTAATGCCACCTACTACATGCATGCCATGCTCTGCTCTAAGCATTTTACAAATACTGAGGATTAAACAGGAATAATGTATGTAATGTGTTTAGCACAGTGTCTATGACATAGTAACTGTATAGCAAGCATCTGTCATATGAGCTCTATATGAAATAATTTTGGGAAAAACTCACAAATATTTCTCTAGAAAATTAAGACTTGTTTAGCAACTACCACAGCCTCTAATAGTTAAAGCAAAGTATGTTAACGATGGATAATTCTGTCAGTATTTTGCTAGAAATAATTTTTCTATTAAATGTGTAATTTAAAAAGGTTTGCTGAATGTATGTCTGAGATCATTTCAATGTGAATGCAAATTTAAAATACTAGTATAAATCAATGGAAATATAAATCGACTCGGGAAAATGTCTACATATGTACTTTAGCATTTCATAAAGCAAGGCTCTTCTGTGCGACACAATGACACGTTCTTAACCCGTTAACAAAAAGTGGTGTGCAGTTCCATATATAGACACTAGGCGGCACTCTTGTAAGGCAAACTCAGGCTTCCCTACTAAAAATAAGTCTGGGTTCTGCTGGTATAGTCACTAAGCTGACTCATTTATTAGTAAGATGTTCAACCTGTGAAGCATGAGAAATGGAGAAGAAATGATTTATTCAGATACTCTAAAACAGACATTACAAGGAGCAATTTTGACATTTCTATGAATGTGGTACTTAATAGGGCACCATATTTTGTAGAGTGGACCCAGAACTTAAGAAATTACCAAGCACTTTGGTGGAAGTGGGTAGTATGCAATTCTGTTTTGAACATGTTACGCTCAGTAGTTATAGATATGCCTTTAAAGTAATTTTTCTCATTTCTGCTTTGTGCTTCCACATTCTACTGATACTATTTGGACAAAGTGGGTGCAGAAACAGTGGGAGAGAGAACACATAGGAATGCAGTCTGGGAAACTTCCGTTTCACCTCCACACAATTCAGCATAATTTAATGTTGTGTATTGCAAAATGCTGCACAGGTTCAGGAGACTTGGGTCCTGACCAGCTCTCCTACTGAGTTGTGGTGTGTCTTAGAGACCTCAAGTCTTTAGGCAGATGAGAGAGGTGTTCATTTCTACTTTCCCTCTTTCCCACTGATCCATCACCCAAGGCTACTCTTAGCTCTCATTCTCTGCTACTTCTTACATGTGCCTCGGGGTTTGTCTTTTGCTGTCAAAAGGAATAGACTGCTAGATTTTTATTAATGGTCATGAAAAAATTGTTATACAGTCTAAAGATGTGAAAGGAGAATAAGGGAAACCATACTAAGGTGATCAAACTAGTTCTCAGTTTTTAAGCAAGGTTGCTATGGGAGGATTTCATTTAGTGTGAGAAAGACTTGGAGGGGATCCTTGAATTTTGATACTCAAAAAGAATTTGCAGGCCAGGCATGGCAGCTCATGCCTGTATTCCCAGCACTTTGGGAGGCTGTGGTAGGTGGATCACTTGAGCTCAGGAATTTGAGACCAGTCTGGGAAACATGACCAAACTTCGTCTTGACAGAAAATTCAAAAAAATTAAGCTGGGTACAGTAGTGCATGCCTGTAGTCCCAGCTACTCCGAAGGCTGAGGTGGGAGGATCGCTTGAGTCCGGGAGGTTGAGGCAGCAGTGGCCTGTCATGGTGCGAGTGCACTCCAGCCTGGGCAGCAGAGTGAGACTGTCTCAAAAAAACAAAACAAAATTTGCCTTGATGGCAGAAAGACATATTCTATGCTGTCTCCTCACCCTCTCTTCACATCTTATGTGGAGTCTATTTTTACCTTCATTGTTATTTAACCATCCATCCATCCATTTCTCTCTCTCTCTCTGGCTTCTTTCTCGTCCCTGGAAAGCATGCCTCTGTACTTCATACGACCACTGTTCCAGGTGAGACCTTATTGAATCAAAGATGAGTCTTTTGATTTTTCTTTTTAACTTCTGACTATTACAAAGAAATTTCATTTCCTCACCAATTTAACTACCAAAAAAACATAGGACACTCATTTTTCCAGAAGAAAAAGAAAAAATAGATAACTATATAGATGTGTATATATTGTAAAGAAGAATTTCAGATTATGTTAACAACACTGAAACCCACTGGCCAAATTCCTACTCTTTTCCGGCTTGGGAGGATGGAAGTGGCCATGTGTACCTTGCCCTGCCTGCCTTCTCCCCGAGTCCTGAGCTAGATTTGAGTCTCTGGGGAGTTCCCATGCTCTCCAGGTAGAAATGTGACTTGGAAGACAGGAGTTGGATTAGATCGAATAAGATAGTTTCATAGCTTTCCTGATCATCACTTCTGAACTGCCTGTAACCCCGCCCCCACCTAGCTTATGAAGCTTTAATTTCAAGATTTCATGAAGTTTTGCTGTTCTTTAGTTTTCAAGAGGAGAGGGGACTCAGTAATATTTAGGTGACAAAAGTATGACTCAGCTTCATACCTAATCTATGGGTTTTGGTCACAGTAGGTAACTGTGCCAGTTTTCTCTCCTCTTAAAGTGGGTCCTTGCAATTTTTTGAGCATTTGAGTCACAGTTTGTTTTTTTTTTTGGGGTTGGAGTCTTGTTCTGTACCCCAAGCTGGAGTGTGATCTCGGCTCCCTGCCACATCCACCTCCTGGGCTCGAGTGATTCTCATGCCTCAGCCTCCTGAGTAGCTGGGATTACAGGTGTGTGCCACCAACACCTGGCTAATTTTTATATTTTGATAGTGAGGGCGGTCTCACCAAGTTGGCCAGGCTGGTCTCGAACTCCTGTCCTTAAGTGACCTGCCTGCCTCTGCCTCCCAAAGTGTTGGAATTACCCGCCTGGGCTACTGCCCCCAGCCCAGCCACAGGTTTTGGTCAAGGCATTCATTTTGTTTATATGCAAATCTCTAAGTTGAGGAAGTTATCTTTATTATCACCTGTTAAGAGAAGTTAGTCGATCAGAAAAACCTGCTGTCAGGGAACAAAGTCCTGGGAGAAACACAACTCAGGAGGGTAAGTTTTGTCAGAGAAGGGGGGGATCTTCTGGGCTTCGGGTCTTAGGAAGAAGGCAGGCTCAGAAGGGAAACTGCATGAGGACACTGAGGGCCCAGTACATGTCCTCAGTGGCAGGAGAACATATTCTCTCCTGTGTCCTCACCCTGTCTTCAGATCTTAGATAGTCCTCTGAGGATGTGGAGTCTATTTTTACCGTCATTGTTATTCCCCTATCCGTCTGTCCGTTCATCTCCCTCACTCTGGTTTCTTTCTCTTAGCTGGCAAACATGCCTCAGTGTACTTCACACAACCCCTGTATAAAGTGCTGTGAATGCTGCCAGAGCTAGATGGGCATCAAAGACACATCACAGCTGCCCGCAGGCCCCCTGGATCTGCCCCAGGCATGCTGGGCCAGGGTCTGGCTGGGCAAAGTACCGGCTGCAGCACAGAACTTGGGACTCCCTTCCTCTTCGATGTTCCCCTCCTGTCTGTTTTGGTCCCTGCCTTGAATTCCGGCAATAATGGTTCATTCATGCTTTTGAATGCTTTTTTATACACTGCCTCATGATTGAGATGCTGAGGCAGGGAATGCCCCAGCTGTGCACGGCAGCCCTGGGGTCTCCAGAGATGCCTTTGAGTGCGAGGGCTCGGCTCACATCAGACTCTGCAGCCTCATCTCAGGCCTTCCTGCTTGAGGCATTTCACATGCCCAAATTCCCATTCACCAGGTTATTTCTCTTTGGTGATTCTACCTCTTGCAGCTCTGAGACTCATTTGGTCCTGGGGCTCTTGGCTGGGCAAGACTCCTCCTGGGAGGGAAGGGAGAATTTAATTAGAAAAAAGATCTCTTGCTTATGGTGGTGATTAACCATACTTTATGAAGGGGCTTAGTCTTGACTCCATTTTTAGTGCTTTGCCGGAGAAGCCAGTCATCAAATTCCCACTGCTGATAGAAGCTTCCTTACTGCGGCTCCATGGTTGAAAATGGAAAAGCACCTCTCTCCCCACCTCTATCGCTTTAGCTAAATGAAATGGTTCTGTGAAAAGGCTTTGCACAAGGCTTTAAAACCACTCCACAGTGCTTCAGGTAAGGTCAGAGAGAGTTCTTAGTGAAGATTTTATTAGCCCAAACTTTGAGGCTTTCATTGCCTTTACCGGGAAGTAGAAGCACATATTCTCTGGGTACCTCTAAGGTCACAGCTGTCGAAGTACACAGAGCCAGGGGCTCAGAATGCCTTCTTCTGATTAAATGTAGTTAGCTGCAGGCCAAACATTTATAAGAGTTGCAGCTTGTATGTTTAAAGAGTAAGGTTGGGTTGCACAGGATAGAGCTTCGGGTGAGGGGATCTGGGAACTGTACATCACAGATTCTACCTCAATCTTGCTTTCGTGACTTAGAGGCCATGTGCTCTGGTCCTGAATGCCTCAAAGGACAGCTTAACTTCTGGAGATGCATTCTCCCTGCACCGGAGGCAGGAGAGGGACTGAGAGGGCCAAAGCTCCCTGGGGGCAGCCCCCATAGGCCAGAGGCCACTTTCCCTTTGTATCCCCTACAAACTGCTTGATCCAGTTCTTGGCCAGTCTTTGTGTTCATAGTGTAATCACATGGCAAGGCCTGTGTTACCTGAACATATTGTCGCTTTAAAAAAATCGAGAAGTGAATGGGAAGTGCATGCAGGGTGCAGTGTGATCTAAAGCTCCTGATGATCTGAATATCTGGGTATCAGAATAAGACCTTCCATTAAAACATTCAAACTTTCTGTCATATGCTGTAGCGAGGGTCTGTTTTTTCAAGGAAAGAATTGGTAGCCATCCATACAGCCTGTTTTCAGAAGAGGAGGGCTCCCCGACCAAATATCTAAAAATACTTGTTGATCCTCTTCCCCGTTACGGGGTCTTTCATTTGGGTAAAGGAATTGTTTACTCCAGAGACCCCTTCTAAAAACTCTTAAATCTCGGATAGGTAAAACATACGCAGCTCTTGTTATTCATGGACACTTTAGCTTGAATTAGTTTGGCTAACAGCTTTCTAATGGTAGCTAGCTGAGGGTTTAAGGGAGAAAGTTGCAGGTTAGTGGTGTGCATGTGTGTGCTTGTGTCTGTGTGTTGGGAGATTGCTAGTAGGTAGGGAGTGTCTTGAACACATGGGTTGGGGGTGGTATACTGCAGTGACAATTTATTACTCTGTTGCAGTTTCCCTCAGAACACTATTTCTGTGACATCAACACCCTCCAGAGGGTCACAAGCCATTGTTTTCTCCCTGCCCTGAATGCCAACCCAATTATTGAGCAATATAACCAAGTAGTTAGAGAGACCTATTTCTTTTTTTCTTTTTTTTTCTCCTCGAGACAGAGTCTCACTCTGTCACCAGGCTGGAGTGCAGTGGTACAATCTTGACTCACTGCAACCTCCACCTTCTGGGTTCGAACGATTCTCTTGCCTCAGCCTCCCGAGTAGCTGGGACTACAGGTGCCTGCCACCATGCCCAGCTAATTTTGGATTTTTTTAGTAGAGATGGGGTTTCACCATGTTGGCCAGGATGATCTCAGTCTCTTGACCTTGTGAACCGCCTGCCTCGGCCTCCCAAAGTGCTGGGATTACAGGTGTGAGCCACTACGCCTAGCCAGAGAGACCAATTAAAAACATTTCACTATGCTCACTCTCTCTTCTTTCTTTAAAATGAGCATTGAGCTGAATAATTGTATTGTCTTCTCATGGCTTTTTAATCTTTTTTGCTTGTAAATGAATTATTTTTTGTTTTGTGGAAGAGGGTTAAAAAGAAATCTCCAATGTATGAAAGATTTTAATTTTTTGTCTTAATCTCTTCCTTGGGATGGTACCTTCATTCAGAGATCTAGGCTGTAGACAGCTGTTATTAGCTAGCACCCACCAGCATGACTTGATCAGTTTTTAAAATATTGGTGAACTTTTTCTCCCGTTTGGAGTTAGCTGCTGCCCTGAAGCTTCTGAAAGCCCCACCAGCCCCTTCCCTGGAAGCCTTCACCTCCCCGCAATTCAGTATTTGAAGGGTTAATGCCTGGCATCACAGAGGCACTCCGACCTGCTCCAGCTCCTTAGCCAGTTGAAAGCTTCTGGGAAATGGTATTTTGTGACTCTCCCTTTCCTTGCTAAGCACTATGATTTCAGTGCCATTCACATCATTTTCCAAGGGTCTGCAAATCCAGCCTATGGGACACATGAGTCCCCTTCCTATTTTATAAAACAATTTTATGTGAGCACAGCCACACCCACTCATTTATAATAGTGTTATGTTACAAAAGCAGAATTGAGTAGTTGGAACAGAGACCTCGTTGCCCCAAAAGCCCACAATATTTATTTATCTGGCCTTTTGCAGAACAAGTTGGCCAAGCTCTGTTTATCCAGGCCTCAGACCATCAGCAGGTCGGAGTCATTTGCTTGCTGACCTGTAAGCATGGTGCCCGTGACCTAGCCAAAGAGTCTCTTGTTTCCTTGGCCCCTCCTAACCATTCACCCTGTACCAATCTACTGCCGATAACAAGTGAAGAAGGTAATGAAAAAGGGGGAGCTTTTTTTTTTTAAAAAAACAAATGTCAAAAAAGCCCTCTGAGTATTTCTGACATTTAAAAAAAAAAAAAAAAAACGTTAGTGGTGGTTCCTTATTTGCATGGAGCTGTATGTGGTTCAGAAAGCACATCTGTAATCTGTTTGAGTGAAAGTCCCGTTTGTCACTGCTGTCAGGATGGTAAAACATACTTGAAACCTTTTTGCTTTAAAGAAAATAGAAGGCTTTGCTGCACTTGACATTGAGCTGAAGACTTTGCCACTCTCAGGGAAATGTCAATTCTGAGAAAGACTGAGCAAAATGAGAGCTAGACAAAATAATTATTTTTGAAAAAGGGTTTTGCGTTTTCATTAAACATGCTCCATTTTCCCCAAAGTTCACAGGTTCTTAAAACAACAAGAAGTCATGAGAGGTTTAAGGTTCGGGTTGCCATCAACAGCAGCCTTGATTGCACTTACCCACTCAGTGGAGGGATCAGCAACCTCCACGCTACAAACTGGCAGAGAATCCACACAGTACTTCCATTTAGCATTGAGTGTGTTTTGTAGCCACCTTTAGAATAAAAATTTGGGGCCAGGCATGGTGGCTCATGCCTGTAATCCCAGCACTGTGGGAGGTCAAGGTAGTTGTATCACCTGAAGTCAGAAGTTCGAGACCAGCCTGCCCAACATGGTAAAACCCCATCTTTATTAAAATACAAAAATTAGACAGGTGTGGTGACATGTGCCTGTAACCCTAGCGGCTGGTAAAGCTGAGGCAGGAGAATCACTTGAACCCAGTAGGTGGAGGTTGCTGTGAGCCGAGATCATACTATTGCACTCTAACCTGGGAGACAAGAACACACCTCCATCTCAAAAAAAAAAAAAAAAATATTTACTGATTTAGGTAAAAATGGTAAGTGTTCTCTATTAAACAAACTCATCAACGTAGAAAAATACAATGAGGAAACTTAAAAAGGAACACTTTAAAGCTCTGGTTTCATTTTGAGAAAATGTGTCTGATTTTTTTTTTTTTTTTGAGACAGAGCCCTGCTCTGTTCGACAGGCTGGAGTGCAGGTGATGCGATCTTGGCTCACTGCAACCTCCGCCTCCTGGGTTCAAGTGGTTCTTCTGCCTCAGCCTCCTGAGTAGCTGGGATTACAGGTATGTGCTACCATGCCACTTAACTTTTGTATTTTTAGTAGAGCTGGGATTTCACCACGTTGGCCAGGCTGGTCTCGAACTCCTGACCTTGTGATCCACTTGCCTTGGCCTCCCAAAGTGCTGGGATTACAAGCATGAGCCACCGTGCCAGCTGTGTCTGATATTTTTGTGCTTCCATACTTGGAAGCCCTTTTGAAAGAACCATGTTAGGAGAAGCAGAAAACCAGGCCACTTTACCCCAAATCTCCTCGGCACTAGACATTCCCTGGGCACCTTCTACCATTCTGAGGTGTGCCTATCACAGAAATAACCTCATCAGAAAGATGTGTCTGTTTACAGTCTTGCTTTTTCTGGAGCAGAGGAATGGTTGCTTTGCGGCAAGGTTATTTTTCAGCCTTTCTGCTTGATCAATTAAGGAAAGATCCTGTTTAGGTCCATTTAGGAGTTCTGTTACCAGTCGGAAAGACAGTTAAATCGTGGCCACGTGAGTTAGGAGACCCAATCCTAAGGGCGATAACCTTACTGTAGAAGACGGGATCATTGTGCTACCTTATTTTCCACAGGGTCTAAAATGGTGGCAAGGTTAGGCTGTCCAGGATCAAAGGCAAAATTGACAAAACCTTAAGCAAACTTGATTTCAGTTTGCAGGTAAATCTGAATGTGCCTGAAGATTCCAAACGCTCTTCTTAGGGAATGATCACGTTACTATATTATTGTTTCTCTAATGTTCTGGGTCATTTTCTTTTCTCACTTGCTCCCATCCACATATTCTTTTGCACTCAGATATTTTACACATGGGGTTGAAGGAGCTGAGAAGAAAGAAAATCCAGGAAAAAAGGGTGGAGGTAGTGGTGGACTGGAAGAGTAAGAAAGTGGCAGTGATCACACAAATCCTGGAGTTGAAAAGAAAGAAAAGGAAAGATAAAGGAAAATACAAGATGGCTGTCACTTTAAGTGGCAAGAGGAATATTAGAAATCCATGTAATAGGGACATAATAGGCTTATGTCCTATCACAAGACAGTGCTACAGGAGCTGTCTCAGAGGAGGTTACTCAGGGCCTGCAGAATCTTCAGGGAAAAGTTTAGAAATAGGCAATTTTTATAGGTCATTTTGTTCCTCTGAATAATGGGCTTTTACATGAAAAAGAGTTGGCTTTTTAAAAAAGGAGAGTGAGAGTGACAGTACTACAAGGGAATAAGGAAATAGGTGTGTGTGTGTGTGGGTCTGTGTGTGTGGGTCTGTGTGCGTGGGTCTGTGTGCGTGGGTCTGTGTGCGTGGGTCTGTGTGTGTGTGTGTGGGTCTGTGTGGGTCTGTGTGGCTCTGTGTGGGTGTGTGTGTGGGTGTGTGTGTGTGTGTGTGTGTGTGTGTGTGTGTGTGTGTGTGTGTGTGTGTGTGTGTGTGTGTGTGGGGGGGGGTCTGTGTGTGTGTGTGTTCCTTTCCTTTCTTGTGTCTACCTAGGGATCCAGTCTGCTTGTCTTCTTCCTTTCTCCCCCTTTCCCCTTCTCTTCTTCCAACCTTTCTCTTTCCTTCCTTCCTTTCTTTCTTCCCTCCTGCTCTTTCTTCCTCCTCCTCCTTCCTCCTTCCTTCTGTTCTTCCTCCTCCACTTTGTCCGTCCTTCCTTTCTCCTTCCTTCCCTCCTTCTCTCCTTTCGTCGTCCTCCCATTTTCTCTTTCTCTCTTTTGGTACCTGGCAGAGAGCAGACCAGCTCAGATCTCATATAGTAGGCCAAACTTTTTTGTTGGAAATATATAAAGCCAATGTTTCTTATCTAGAAGATACACACAAAAAGGAATTGCCACTCCCTTTTTGATGAGGAGCCAGGAATAAGTCTTGAGGACACAACCAACAGTGCAGAGGGAAAGAAAATCTTGATTATCTGAATGTCAGGAGGAGGAAAGCAGAGGCCGACAGGTTTGAGTTGCATCTAGTTACGTGTTTAGTACTCTTCAGCATCTAGTTATTTTTGCTTGCTGACTCATGTTCCCCTGGAGCTCCACTCTCTGGTAATGCGAACTAGGGAAAAGGCAAGGCCAGGTGTCAGTCCAGGTGTCTTCCCATGCTCTGGGTGTCAGTCCAGGTGTCTTCTCACTCTCTGGGTGTCAGTCCCAGAGAGTGGGAGCGGCAATAGGGTTGAGCCCCAGGCACTGCAGGGCTACTGTGAAGCACTCCCATTTGCCATCTTTGTACCAGGGAATTCCTCTGATCTTTATACCTTTAGGAAGGAACATCCTTAGAAGGAGGTGGTCTCCTTAGTTAATAATTCACCAAATTTGGTGTTTAGGGGGAAAGGAGAATGCTTGAGGGAGCTCATCATTTATTTTCATTACATGCGAAGATAATATCAATTTGATTTTTGGAAACTGTTGTAAAGCATTAGTAAGCCTCCTGCACAGTCTCTTTAAAAATTGTACTCTTTTGCAGTATAGGCTTTAGGCTGAGCTGAACTTGCCTTTCCAGTTGAAAACTGGGAAACTTACAAAATGGGGAACATAGAGGAGTCTGAAGAATTATTATCAGCTGAATAACATACTGTTGAGGTTGTGGAGTAAAGGGGACACTTGTACACTGTTGGTTGGAGTGTAAATTTGTTCAACCGTTGTGGAAAGCAGTGTGGCGATTCCTTAAAGAGCTAAAAACAGAACTACAATTAGACCCAGAAATTCCATTATTGGCTGTTTATCCAAACGAATTTAAATCATTCTACCATAAAGACATATGAATGAGTATGTTTATAGCAGCACTATTCATAATAGCAAAGATGTGGAATCAACCTAAATGTCCATAAGTGGCAGATTGGATAAAGAAAATGTAATACATATGCACCATGGAATACTATGCAACCATAAAACAGAATGAGATCATGTTTTTGGGGTAACATGGATGGAGCTGGAGACCATCATTCTTAGCAAACTAATATAGGAACAGAAAACCAAATACTGCATGTTCTCACTTACAGGTGGGAGCTAAATAATGAGAACACATGAGCACAACGAGGGCAACAGACCCTGGGACCTACTTGAGGGTTGAGAGTAGAAGGAGGGAGAGGATCAGAAATAATAACTATTGGATACCAGGCCTAGTACCTGGTGACAAAATCCGTAACAAACCCGTGCAACATAAGTTTACCTAGGTAACAAACCTGCACGTGTACCCCGAACCTAAGATAAACGTTTTTTTTTTTTTTTTTTTTAATTATCAGCTGAAAATGTGTCTGGTTGAAGTCAAGGAAGAAACCCTGGTTTGCAGCGGCTTGAACAAGTGGGGAGTTCATTTTTCTCCTGTAAGAAGTTGAGAGGCTGATGGCTGTTGCTCTTGTCGCATGGGCTTGGTGATATAAGGGTTGACATCTCTGAGGATCTTTTAGCCTTTTCTCTGTTCTTATTTTCTCTTAGGAGCAAGACTGGCTGCTCCAACTCTAGAAATCTTGTCAGCAATTAAACAGAAAGGAGGGAAAGGGAACAGTGCCAGATACAGCTGTCTTCTTTGTTAGAGGAGCAAACGCTCTTCTAGAAACTTCAGTCACATTTCTACTTGTATCTGATTGCTTGGAATGATGTTACATGATTATCTCTAACTATAGAAGAGGCTAGGAAGGAAAGTAGAGGCAGGCGTCAAGCATAATTTTCAAAGAAATTAACATGTGACTCTCATATAAAGAATATGTGTCAATATTTAATGAGGCAAACAACAGGATAGGCAAAGGTAGTTAGGAAAATTTGAGGAATAATTTGCAGAAACAAGTTTGCGAGGTTACAGATGAAACTGGTTAATGTCCAATAGGACAATAAAACCATAACCTTTGATGTTATCTTCTCCAGTGGACAAAACATTGGCATGTCTACTACACTAAAGTATATTAACATCTAACATCATAGAATATGGGCCTTAATTAACATTGTAAATTAAACAAGATATATTCTCCTAGAGAATCAAATAATCCATGAGTGGGCCCATTAGACAGTGCTGTGGTATGTCATTACAAGGACGTGAGTCATCTTTTTGCCTCATTTCTCAGTTTTGGAAAAGTTTTAAGTCAGGTAGGGAATTAGTGTTGGGTTCATTAGCTTAGGTCTGCTACAGGGACACTTGTGCAGGTAGCATGGTAAGAATCAACATTTGTTACTAGATTTTCTGAGTCATTTAAGTCATGAAGTTTTTGAAAAGATGGGACAGCTACTCCAAATACTATCAAAATTCATACATTAGTGTTCTGCTTTTGGAAAGTTGAGCGCCAAGACACTTAAAACTGTTACATTGAGAGGTATATCTTTGCGTTAGAAACGGATCCTGCACCTCACAGAAGGATTTTCCATCAGGATTATATCTATTAGTAACCACTTCTCTGAATTTGAAACATTTGATTTATAAAAAATTTTGATTTAGTTCAGTTTTTCAAGAATAAATCTCTTGCATGGAGTACAGCATGCTCGAATCTGAATTTTGTTATTGAGGGAAGACATCTTTCTTCCTGTCATAATGGTAGCATGCTTTCCTTAAATTGTATTTGTAAGGCTTGCTTTGGAAATTCCACAGATCTCCCAATCACAAAGATATTTTGGAAAGGGTTTCTCATTGAAAGGAAAAATAATGTGTATTCTAATGTCTGCTGGACTTTTTATGTTGTTAGAATTCAGTCAGAATTGGAAAGGTCTCTTTACATCTAGAGGGAATAAAATAAATTGATTTATGATTTTTAACAAGCATGACTGAGTAAGGAATCATGCCTCTATAATTTCAAAGTTATAAAAAGATATTAATCATAATTAAATTTCCTCTAAGAAGACATTTGAAACAGAGATCAGATGCCAGGCTAATTGATTACACAACTATATGATAATCGCCCAACAGAGGCAGGGATAGAACCGTTTAGACTCAATGTCTCAATATTTAATACTTGGTGGGAAGCAGGGAAATGGAACAAAGACTGTAATGAAGAATCATAGAAATCAGCAAGGAGGGCAATGGACATGTCCCTCTTGATTATGTAGTATGTAAAGAGAAAAAGTGATTAATAGAAATAAAAAAATGAGAAGCAGGAATGTTTTTTTTTTTTTCTCAGCTGCAGACAGAAACCACACACTTGTAAAGGTCATGTCCAGCCATTTAGAAATAAAATATCCATCTTAAAGTAATGTTGCTTTAAAATGGAAATACAGGGACATTATGTGCTGCCAGATTTCTGAATTCTTGTGTTCCTGTTAGTTGTAAAATAGTACAGTTTTCAGTCAGCTAAACTTTTCCATATAAAACCAGTGGACCAAATAGTTTTTAGTAGATCTAGCTTGGAATTGCTTAAAAGGAATAGTGGTTTTGATTTTCTGGGTTCTTATGTTTTAAAGCTCTTTTCTTTTGTGGGAATTAAATGCCCACAGACTGGAGAGAAAAGAGACGAAGTGTTTTTTAGGTGGTGAGATGTTGTCTGGAATAGTCTGGAATGGGTGTCAGGATTAACACTAATTTAACTGAAGCTGCCCGAAGGACTTTTTTACTAATCGGTTTTATGAGCTAACCAGGTGGTTGGCATTTCCTTTTTGGATCTTTGTCCCATGATGTTACACACAGCATTATAAACCTGGGCGGGAAGGACGGGGAGAAACTGGCCTGGCAGAACTATCTGTTCTTGTTCCACTAACCATCCGTTTCTGCTGTTTGACGGATACTGCATTCATCTTCGGCAGTGACCTCTCTTGCACTCCATTACTGGCTGGTGTGTTTAAAAGCTCTGGTACCTTAGATGGATGCTTCCAGAGAGATACACTTCTTAAACTATTAATAGCTCCCAGGGAGAAACTTTTGTTTCTGCCCTGTGTCCTTTTTCACTTTCTCATTTCCTTTTTCTCTCTGGAGAGCTCAGAGCACAGTTTTCTCCTAAGGGCTTAATTGTACTGTTCTGTCCTCCACAGCTGTTCCATAGGTGGCTGTTGAATTTAGGACACCCCATTTATCTTGAGAGCTTCACTTCTGGGTAGGCCTGGAGACCGCCAGTAGTTGCTGCATTCTAGCTTAGGACACAGAAATGCAGGGAAAAGATGCTAGCCGGGAGTCATGTGGAGAGTTGAAGCCCGAGACCCACCCAGAACTCAGGTCTGTGACTTGGTTGACTGCTCTCATGCTTATATTGCTTCTCAGTGAACACACACACACACACACACTCTCACACTCACACACTCACACACTTTTAAGTTGCATAATGCCACTCTCCACTGACTGCCATGCCTATCCAAAAAAAGAATCTCAAAGATAAATAAGATGCTCAGTGTGGATACACACAGGTCTCACCTTTTGTTTAGGGAGGAGTCGCTGAGAAAGTCCAGTAATTATGTAGACAAAGCTTGCTAGTGAGGCACTTAGCACACGGTAGATGGTATTCTAGGTTGTAATTTGATATTTTAAAATGTGAACTTTCTGTGTTATTCCTTCCAAATGGAGAAGTGCACTCTACACACATCACACATTGAAACCCTTGTAAGTATATGTTGCATATTTTAGGTGATGGATTGAAAGATTGATGAATCTTAGCAATGGGAGGGATTTTAGATGTGAACTGATTAGTGGGAAATATACTAAAGAGTCATCTCCCTCTACTCAGGCATTCTACTTCTACTATATTTTAAATTATAGGCTCTTCTGATTGTCATGTGAATCACACTGAACTTGAGGAGGAGCAAGACCCCGAGCTCATTTTCTCATAGACTATTGTTAGGCCAGTTTTCCCTTCTCTTGCATTTTTGCAGTTGGAATTCTAGACCCAAGAGCTACATTTACATATCCTTATTACATTTCATTTTCCTGAACAGTAAAAGTAATTTTGAATTCCTATCCTGTCATCTATCAAAAATCTTGGTGTCATTCTTGGTTCCTTGCTTCCTCAAACCTCATACCCATGCTTCAGCCTTAAAGCCTATTGAGCACAGTTACTTCTCACATTATCTGCTATTATCATAAAGCTTAAGCCACTGTCATTTCCTGCCTGCAGTGACGTTATTAACAGCCCTGCCTGGCCTTTGGTATTCTCCTACAGTGTTTCCTCCTCCACTGATACAGGTTAAGTCCTTTCCTTCTGAGAGGCGGGGAAAGGGCACAGCCACATGAAGAACTAGCAGCCTCAGCCATGGGTGAAGGTAAATACAAAGCCTAGTTTGCTGGGTTTTAGCAAAAACTGACTCGTCAGTGGCAGCAGCTCCAGGAGAAGAATAGGAGAGAAACAATGCATGTCAAAGGTGTCCTCACTGTGATGTCCTTTGATCCAGCATGACTCTGTTTCAAGGGGCACAGATCTTTTCTCTTTTTAATTTTGTGTGATTTGAGCTCAAACAACACAATGATTTTTACTGATAGTTAGAAATAAAAATGCATAATCAGTGGTTAAGGATGTGACCCGAATGAGTTCCCAGCACTGTGATTGAGAGCACACAATGATATGACTATAATTGCATGACTTGGTGACAAACAAATGTTCAAGTACCAGGCCACATCAGAAAGACAACTGACAAATAGGAAAAATACAAGGAGACTGCCAGACGCCCTTTATCTGTTACCCAACAGAAACCAGATGGTCAGAGCATATACTTGAAATCTGTCTCCTGAGCATCATTACTGCCACTTACAGAGGGAAATAAAATAGTCATGTGCAAAACAGAACCAGACCTGGCCAAGAACCAGTCTTAATCCAGAAACTGAAAGACAAACAGAAATAGAAACTAAGTCACAAGAGTAAAAGGTCTCTACAGCTTTTTATTCAAGAAGCTGAAAAAGACAAACTTGGGTGAAAGAGGTCACAGTGGTATATTTCTCAAGTAACATATCGTATTTAGCTCCAGTGGGTGAAAAAAAAAACTCAGAAATAAAAGCACTAAGAAAACAAAAGGATTTTTACTTGGAGTGTCTTGCAAGAAAGACCAGGCTTCAGAACTGGCTCTCCAGGTGAAGGACAAGGCAGGCGTTTACAGAAAGAAGCTCTTCAAGGTTATCGTCATTGGTTAACTGCTCATGATGGGAAACGATAGTTTTATCACATTATTATATCTGTAGGGTAATTGCATACCTGCAGATGCTGGCATTGCAAAAGTCAGGGGCAGATAGGTTCACTCATAATTTAGCAATTTCTAGGAAAAAGCTCAAGGTGTCATTTATTTTGAGGACTAATTCTAGACAGGAAATTCCTGTTTTTAAAGTTTATTTTAAGATGTAAAGTACTTCTTAAAAAACGTGCGCCTGACTGTGGTATGTGGTGTGTTGGTCACTGTGGTGGAAAGGCATAGTGTTAGTTTTGCTTATTCATTATGCTTATTTGATTTGTGTTTAATGTTTATCCTCTGCCTTTAAAATGAAATCTCAATGAAAGAAAAGACTTAGTATTTTTTGTTTTCTGCTGTGTCCAATGCTTAGAATGGTATTCCAGTACATAGTAGGTAAGTATGCAATAACTATTTGCTGAAGGAATGAATGGATTTGAGGTAGCAGATCTTCATTTCAGCTTTGGGTTGTCCATGAACTTGATAAAACTGCTTTTTGTGTCTTCATTCTAGTTGTTAATAATGCCAGTGAACATTAGAGGCAGAATCTTTGAGCAGATCTACGTTAGTGGAAAATAATCCAGTAATTGACAACTCTCGGGGACAGTTAAAGGAGTGATTTCTCTCATACCAATTTCTTCACATTCTTTGAAGGCTTCAAAGTAGATGAATTGGTAGAAAGAGTCTTCACTTAAGGCTATGAGTGAGACAAAACAGGATAGCAATGTCTGCTTCAGAAAAATCCCTACAAGGTAAGAGTTGATTCCTCCTCCTTCTGCACGTGGCTGAATCTAGACAGTACTCTTCACTGTATTGACTGTTACCAGTATCTTATGAGAAAGTCTGATTTATGGAATTAAAATTCTTCTTTTTCATTAAACAGTTTAAAAGTTAAAATTAGTTTCATCATGAATTAACCACCTATTTTCAATAAGCTATTAGGCTGGGGATTAGATATAAAAAAAAATATGACTTGTGCCTTGAAAGAGCTAAAAGTTTTATGGGAAGAACCCTGTATAAGTAATCATGATTGTGTGTTGAAAGTGTTTACAGTGTGCTATGGGAGTATTCAACAAGACTTGTTAGGGAAGAAGAAGGGCCTCTGTTTAAATTATTCAGGTCATTCATGATAGGGGCTGTCATGAAGGCAGAGGTAGTAATTATAGAGAAAAGACAGAAATGAAAAATATCAAAGCATTTAATATTTATTTGTAGTAAAATTATTGAGCTGCTCCTATATGACAAACATTAGGCTAAGTACTGGATTATAGAGATGAATAAAACATAATCTCAACATTCTGTGGTAGGTGGACATGAAAATAAATGCAAAGATGGTGATATATACATATATATATATATATGTATATATATGCATGCTATGAGCTCAGAGAGGGTGAGGTGGCAGGTGGCGGGAGGGGACATTACTGATGCACTATTGCGCTGTCTCAGTGTAAGTTTCCCAGATGGACTAGGTTGGAGAAGGCATCCTAGGAAGAAGAAAGTGTTTCGGCAAAGAGGCTCTGGAAAAGTTAGGTCAACACTACTTGAGATCGTAAACATAGGAGAAGATTTAGATAAGTTTATCATTTACCTTTTGTTGTGCACCACATCACCCCAAAACTTAGTGGGTTAAAACAACAATTTATTTCATCATTCAATGGACTGGCAATTTGGTCTGGGCTCTGATGGGTGGTTCTTCTGGTTTTAGCTGGGCTCACTTACGTATCCTCCATTGCTCTCAGGGTGGGTGGCAGTGGCTGGGATGACTCATTTCTGCTTTACGTGGTATTCTTTCACCCTGTAGGTTAACTCTGGCTTTTTCATGTAGCCACTGGGTAGGATTTCAGGAGTGAGCAGAATGTGGTCCACTCCTCTGAGGCCTAGGATGAGAACTGGTACAGCATCACTTCTGTGGCGTTTTGTTGGACAAAGCAAGTCACGTAAGATTAGCCTAGATTAATGGAGTGGAGAAACAGGCTCCACATCTTGATGGGAGGAGCTTGAAATTCATATTGCAAAGAGCATGGATTCAGGGAGGTGTGAATAGCTGTGACCCTTTTCACTAATGACTGCAATATATTTGAAAATGGAAAAGAAAGGGACTGATGAGTTCTTTTCTCTGCAAATGAGAAATGGGGTAGAAAGCTTGAGGAAAGTGAGGAATGTTTGGGGTACCAAGTTATAAAGAAAAAAATAGGGGCATGATCAAACAAAATCCATAGTTTATTAACATGGATGGTTCAGCTGTACATTAACCTGAAACTATATGTCGGAAACCAATCATTACTTTTAAGGCAGTTTTCTTCCCTGTTGACTGCAATTAATAGCAAGGATTTACTTGTATCACCATGACTATAACAGCTTTTCTCATGACATGCTGGCCAAGACTGGAGTTGACCCTTGTAGCATTGTTTATCGATTAATGTAAAATGACTTGGTGGGAGTTTTGAACTAAAATCACTGGAGAGTTTTAGTGGAAGAGTGAAGTAACATTTCAAAAGGATCAAGTGGTGGCTGTCTTGAAAATAGACTTTACCCTTGAGATGTGGATTAAGGGAAGAAGCTGAGAGACCACTTAGCAGGCTGTTGCAGTAGTGCAAAATAGAAGGGCTGGAGGTCAGCAGTACAGTTGGTGAGGAGTGGTCTATCTTTTCTGTTGAGGTCCCCCCCCCACCCCAACCCCCCGCTAAAGAGATGAGGCCTCTCTGTTGCCTATGCTGAAGTGCAGTTGTGTGATCTTAGCTCGCTGTAATCTTGAACTTCTGGGCTCAAGTGATCTTTCTGCCTCAGCCTCCTAAGTAGCTGGCTACAGGCCCATGCCACCGTGCCTGGCTCATTAAACTTTGTTTTTAGAGATGGGGTCTGTGTTACTGAGGGTGGTCTCAAACTCTTAAGCTTAAGTGATCTTCCCACCTCAGCCTTCTGAGTAGCTGGGATTTACAGTCATGTTCCACTGTACCCAGCTCACCTTTTAATGCTTTTAACAAAATTATTTTCAGGGCTTATCACATAAATGGTACCATTTTTTCTCTTGGTTCTCTCAAGGAAATTTCTTCACAAGTTTTTTAGGAGTGTATCTTGAACAACCTCTGGTGTATGAATGATCCTTGAGTTTACACTTGAAAAACAAGGATATGAGGTGAGGATAAAGTGAAGGGGAAAGAAGGAAATAAGAACATTACTGGGTCTGATGTGTGCTGGGCCTGGTTCTAGGCTCTTTGCCTATATTAGTCAAGGGAAAGAGAACATCTTGCCAAAAGTACTGCTTTGGTTTTCAGCTTGTTTGGTTTTATCCTGGTCAGAGAAACAGGAGTAGTTTGGCAAACTATGTTGTAAGATTTTCATAATGAGGCACTATGTGCCAGCTACAGTATAGGTGCTGGGGATATGACGACAATTACTCACAGAAACAGCCCTCAAAATGCTTGCAGCCTTGTGGTCATACAGATAAGGAGGCAAATAATTTTTTTTTTGTTTTTGAGATGGAGTCTCACTCTGTCTCCCAGGCTAGAGTGCAGTGGCGCTATCTCGGCTCACTGCAACCTCTGCCTCCTGGGTTCGAGTGAGTCTCCTGCCTCAGCCTCCTGAGTAGCTGGGACTACAGGCACACACCATCATGCCTGGCTAGTTTTTGTATTTTAGTAGAGCCAGGGTATCACCATATTGGCCAGGCTGGTCTTGAACTCCTGACCTCGTGATCAGCCTGCCTTGGCCTCCCAAAGCTGGGATTACAGGTGTGAGCCACAGCACCTGGCCAGCAAGTAATTTTAATTCATGGCTCTGGGTGTACATGAGACGATCATTTAAGTCAGCGTTGAGATGTCAGACAAGAGAAGGCTTCCTGGAGAACGAAGACCAGAAAGATGAATAGGAATTACTTGGGCAAAAGTGAAGGAATAAGACAATAGTGTTTCAGACTGAGAGAACAGAATGTACAAAGATTAGGGAATGAGAAAGAGATAAATTCAGAGTGACTCAAATGAAGGATGATGGGAAATTGTGAAAGATAAGACCAGATTAGATAAATAGGCCCTTGTAAGCCACAAGACTTCAACTACATAATTCTTCCATCAAATTCCTACTCCTGGCCTGTTTAGCTTTGTTTGGTTTTGTTTGAGCTGCTTGGGTTTTCCTATTTTCTATCAGTAAGGGTGTTAGAAAGGAATCAAGAATGGCTCAGGATGCACTGTCAGCTGCTGCAGATTTACTACTGATCTTAACAACCTCAGCTGTTAACAACCTCCGCTTTAACTTGCCGACTTTGGTGTTTACTTCTATTGTTTATTCTCTACGAGCATGGAAAGATGGTACAGAACAAAGACCCCCACTGCAGCTTCCCACTCGTCGTAGATAACATGAAAACAAGACACATGTACACATATTATTGGTGAGTCTGTTTTCTTTCTTGACTTGTATCTGTCGTTTGGTTACTGTATTGGAATCGCTCTGCTGTGAAGACCAGGGCAGGAAGTGTGTGTCACGTCAGCCTTGGAAACACATCAAGTCTGTTTATAAAGACTTCATAAAGGGATAGGGACTCTAGGTGAAGGAGAAAATGCAGACTTCAGTACAGACCTCTACTTGAAGAGGGATACTTGATAACAGTGACAATGACACATTCTGTCTCCTGACTCCTGAGATCCTCCAGCTTGCATTGAGTCAGCCTCATCCTGTCCATCCAGTCCATCCTCTTGCTACCCTGCACTGAGAGCAGATGTTAGACCCCTCATCTATTCCTAAAGAGACTTTGCCTCTGGAAGCAATTTTGCAGGTTATCTGGATTATTGTTCCCCTTCCCACCGGAACCACACCTACTAATGAGGAAACAGCTTCAGAGAGGTTAAAGAACTTGCCTAAGGGCACAGGCCCCTGTGACTGCAAGGCACAGATGGGAGTAAGGGGGCTGTTCCCTTTGTTGACTCTGAACAGAGGCAGAAATGAAATGATAAAAAACAGCAGTCTCAACATCCTGTGAGTTTTCACTTGAAGTGACTACTTGTTCAGGACACTTAGGTAGCTGGATGTTTTTGTTAATGCAATTGCTCCCTAGATTGTCATGAAAATGTATAAAATAGGGCAAATGATATAAATCTTGACATTAATATAGGGATATTGAAAAATGATTAGTTATTGAACAAAGTGTTTTGCTATAGGTACTCCTTTAATTTTCTAGGAAAAATACATTAACATCTCTATAAGTAACTAAAATGTAAACATACTAGATATGTCCATATATGAATATCTATATGTCTTTCTATCTCAATCCATTTAAGATTTACATGCAACTTTTGTAGGAAGCTAATGCAAGTGAGGCCAATTCACAGACCAGGATTTTATAACCCATTCTAACGGCATTAAAAGGCTCAATGAGAGTTTTTGATTTTCATGCTAGACTCTGCAGCAATCTGTGGCAAGTCAATTATGGTTTATCCCGTAGGGTTCCAACTGCGTGTGTGACTGAGCCAGCAAACGTGGGACTTGGGCGGGAAATAGGAGATGCTTCAGTTACGTGGGGGTGTGAGTGGATATGGCTTACTCTGTCATGACAACACTCTGGCAAGCTTTACTTGTAAAAGGTTGCTTTGAACCTTTAGGCCAGGACCTATTTTGTGATCATTACAGTTTTTCAAGTTGTGATATCTACCTGTCTCTTCAGTAGGCTCCTGTATGTCAGAATTTTAACTCTTTATGATGCTGTGATAAGTAGGTAAGCTGTGGGAGGCCACCATAACTATTGATTCTTGGAGAGTCAGAAAGATAGTTAGTCTATTCAGACAACTTAGACCTGTTTTAACAAAAACAGAAAAATCTCAGTGCCTAAAAAACACTGCTAGTGAAAATTTACTAAATGTATCCGGCAATTTTCCAAGCTATAAAAAAACCTAGTGATGTTTTAAAAGATGTTTAAAAATAGGTTTTAATATTTACCATCAAAGAAACATACATCCTTTAAAATAAATAGGATCAAAGGCAACTGCTTACTGAAGAGTAAGATGACAGCGATGTCAACGTACGGTTCTTTCTCACATCCAGGAGTTCAGTTGATGAATCACCATTCTGTGAGATTAGTGAGATGAGTCAGTCTGTGGCATTAACTCACTTTTTCTGTAACTTTATCCTATTATCCTGTCAGTTAGGATAGGCTAGATAAAGCGATGGTTAACAAACAACCCTTATATTTTCGTAGCTTACTATAACAAAACCTTTTTCTTTGTCATGCTACAGGACCAGTGAGAATTGGCAGGAGGGTTCTGCTTATCACCGTCACTCAGAAACTGAGACTGATAGGGGTTTTAACTCAGTATGAGCTTCCGTGATCCCCAAGAAGGGTGAATGGCATTCGGCAGAGTCTCATCTTAGTAATTAAATGCTTCTGCCTGGAAGAGACTCATATCACTTCTACTCACATTGTACTTGTCAAAGCAAGTCATGTGCCCACACCTAGTTTAAGGAATCAGAGAAACACAGTCCCACCAAGCATCTGGAAAGAAGAAAACTACCAATGATACAGTTATATTGCTATAGGAGCACATTGAATTGGTAAGAGATAATTCATAATACTTTTCCCTCCTCTTGGCATTTTCATAAGAAAGTGATATTTTCCGGTGATAAAAGATTGATTTTTATTTAAAAGGCTGAGTAGGTTATTTTAAAACAGCCTCATTTATTGCTTCTATGTGGTTAAAATGTATGGCCCTTGAGCCCATAATCATTTCATTTATTTATGTCATGCCCAGAAAGCTTACTTAAATATTGGATTGAATTGCTGGTTTTATAATTTCTAGAGTTTGAATTACTCTGTGCTCATTAGATTTCTTCTAGAATTAACATTTTTTCCCAATACTTGTGAGTTTCTCACAGGAAAAAAAAACCCATGTGTACACAACAAAACAACTGGGGCCTTAAATCCTAAAGGCTGTAGCTGATTGAACACTTACTATGTGAAAGACATAATAGTAGGTACTTTATGTAAGTTACCTCATTTAATCTCCCCAGTAATTCCATGAGATCGGCATTATAATCCCTATTTCACAGGTATGAAAACAGAGACCCATAATACTTAATCACCTAACATAGGGACATTTGATTTCAGTCACTTTGATTCTATGTCTCAGCCTCTGTCTGCTGTACTTTGCAGCTTCTGTGTACCTACATCAATTCTGTAGCATAGCAACAGTTTTGATCTACGTGGACTGATAGATTTGCTGATGTCGTTCTTAATAATATATACACAGGAAGACCTTCTAGAACATGGCAACTCTGATAAGGGCCCTAGAGCTACCTGAGGAGATGGCATGACTTGGTGGTTAAAAGCACAGACTTTGGAATCAGCCTGCCTGACAGTTACTGAACCTCTCCTGGCCTCCAGGTTTCTCCTCTGTAAAATGGGAATAGTAATAGTAGCTTACCTATCTTATCACTTACGAGGAGTAAAAGAGCTATTTTTGTTAAACTTAGAACAGTGCCTAGAACATACTAGGTGTTGTAGAGTTGTTTTACATAAGTAAAATCTGGGGCATGTAGACACACTGCGGTTCTTTTGGTTAATGGTGAGGCTCAATGTGGCTGTAAAGGCAGTGAATAAGCTTGACCTAGAATGGAGAAGTGGATTTCAGAGGAGTCGTGTGGATTCTTTGGGACTTCGAAGAGAGGAGTGGCATGTGGTCAAGCCCACTTCACTGAAGAGGTTGAGTTTTGGTTTGGGGATTTTTTTGTTTGTTTTTTGGAGACGGAGTTTTACTCTCGTTCAGGCTGGACTGCAATGGCATGATCTCGGCTCATTACAAACTCCGCTTCCTGGGTTCAAGCGATTCTTCTGCCTTAGCCTTCTGAGTAGCTGGGATTACAGGAATGCGCCACCACCCCGGCTTATTTTGTATTTTTGGTAGAAATGGGGTTTCTCCATATTTGTCAGGCTGGTCTTGAACTCCTGACCTCAGGTGATCTGCCTGCCTTGGCCTCTCAAAGTGCTGGGATTATAGTTGTGAGCCACTGTGCTGGCCAGGACTTTTTTACTTTCCTTGTTGAGGACAACATGAGCAGCATTTCAGGGGATGCACAGGCAGCTTTCTTCTGCTGGCTGGGTGACCGCACGGGTGCTGCTAGAGCAGCAGGCACTGCAGAGCCACTGTTCTCCAAGAAGCCCTCGGCCTCTGTTCTTCACTTGTTTTACCTTCGAGGATGGACTGCATGGAGGTAAGAATATAGGGAGAGTATGAACTTTTCTGATGCCAATCTGTATTTCTAAACAGCGAATTATGAGATAATTTTGGTCCCAGGGTATGAGAGTGGGCATTTTGGAAGCTGGATTATAGTTCAGGCGAAGCTGCTGACAGCTGTGCCTCCTCAGGGACTTTTATCAAGTGCCTACTGTAAGCCAGTCCTTGTGCTAGGTTTACAAACATTATCTTTTTTTTTTTTAAAGTTATATATAGGCAACATTCATACATTTCATGAAACATATGAAATACATTTATTTTCCTCATTTTTTTTTTTTTGTTAAGGAAAAACCGAAACGTAGAGTGGTTTGAATGACTGCTCAAAGCCAACTAGCTGGGAAAAGGAACAGGATGTGTGGCTTGAGCTCTCGTCCACTCTTTGCACAGGGAGAACGTGGGATTGAAGGGAGAGTCTGCTCCATTCTATGAGTGAATCGTTTTGAAGCCAGGTCTTTGAAGATTGAAAATTGCCATGTGTGAGTGTGAGTTTTGGTAAGGTGGAGGTGATTCGGTAGTTGATGCCTTTAAAAAAAAATGTAAAGGTTTAGAAAAAAAATGACGTCTTTTGTCATTAAAAAAAAACAAAAAAACAAAAAAACAAAAAAACAAAAGGAAACCCTGAACAACAAAGAATTCCCAAGAGAGTAGGGGCAGGAAACCAGGAATATCTTTTTTAGGCAGATGGAAGCAATCCAGTTTTTGACAAGAAAAAACAAAAACTATAATCTTGAGTGAGATTTGGTAGAAGGTATGGAGGTGATCTGTGATAAGAATTTATCTGCTTTTAGGTGGTTGGCCTTTCTTGTACTCATTTTCTTAGCTAGGCTCTACTCTAGAACAGATGCCATTGAGTTACTCAACTAAAACAGATCAGTACCCCATGTAGGCCCATAACAAGAATGCTTCATTACTTTGAAGGTCAGGGAATGAGTTTCTTGGGAGCCGGAACTCTTTGGGTCTCACCCACCTAGCACAGTACCTCATGTGTAGTAAGTTCTTAATGAAAGTATGAAACTGCAGAAGGCCGTCAAGCAGTTCTTGATGATTTGAGCATTTTTCTAGACAGGATATACCTTTATGGTTAAATTTGTAATTTATTTCTCTTTTTTTAATTTTTATTTTTTTTAAGAGGCAGGGTCTTGCCCTGTTGCCCAGGCTGGAGTGCACTGGCATGATCACAGCTCACTGTAGTCTTGGACTCCTGGATTTAAGCAGTCCTCCCATTTCAGCCTCCCAAGTAGCTGGGGCCACAAGCATGCACCACCACACATAGCTAATACTTAAAAATGTCTGTAGAGACCAGATCTTGCTTTGTTGTTGCTATTAGGCTGAAACTCCTGAGCTCAAGTAATCCTCCTGCCTTGGCCTCCCAAAGTGCTGCGATCCTAGACATGAGACACTGTGTCTGGCCTCTCTTCCTTTAAAGTCATGAACAGGACAGATATTAGGTAAAACTCCGCTAAGAATATTCAGCAATACAATTTGAAAGGAGCTCTTTTATTTAGCAGAAATATCCTGATGCATATGTTCATCTGTTACAAAGTGAAACAGGTTATTTTCTATTTTGATATTTATTTGGTATATTTGGAGTTTTTCCTATACTTTGCTCATATGATGACCATCCAGATTTGTGCTATTTTACTATAGTGACTTTAACTAGATCCTGATAGCCACTGTGAAGTTGCGTTACTAACATCAATGACACTGACAGCAACAACACAACAGAAAGAAGTTGTTTTACTTGTATGTTAACGGAAACATAATATATCCATTTATGTATTTTTTTTCATGTTAGGAAAACATTCCAGTAGAATCAGTAAAATTTAAATTCAATCATTAGAAAATAAGCTGCATTTTATGTATATTTTTGTTTTTCATTTCTAAATTTAAATCTTTCGAATGATTATGCTCTTTCTCTATTCATTTTGTAGAGGTTTAAAAATTGTGGCAAAATATGCATAACAAAATTTACTTTCTTAACTGTTTTTAAGTATACAGTTCGGTACAACCTAATAGGAATATATTCACGTTGTTGTGTAACGATCTCCAAACCTCTTTTCATCTGGCAAAGTGGAAACTCTACACATGAAGCAACAGCTCCCTGTTCCTCCTTCCCCTGAGCCGCTGGCAATCACCATTCTACCTTCTGTCTCTATGAGTTTGCCTACTGTAGATAGCTCATCTAAGCTGAATCATACAGTATTTATCTTTTTGTGACGAGCTTATTTCACTTAGCATAATATCCTCAAGATTCCTCTATGTCATAGCATATGTCAGAATTTCCTTCGTGTTTTTTTTTCTTTTCCTCAAGGCACAGTCTGG
This sequence comes from Plecturocebus donacophilus, assembly GCA_004027715.1. Classification (NCBI taxonomy): domain Eukaryota; kingdom Metazoa; phylum Chordata; class Mammalia; order Primates; family Pitheciidae; genus Plecturocebus; species Plecturocebus donacophilus. The sequence goes on along the minus strand of PVKP010003616.1, from coordinate 17,656 downwards.
CTCTGTCACCCAGCCTGGAATGTGTTGGTGTGATCCTGGCTTACTGCAACCTCTGCCTCTTGCAACTCAAGAGATCCTCCCACCTCAGCTTCCTCTATTCAAAAGGCTGGAATTACAGGCATGTGCTACCACGTCTGGCTAGTTAAAAAATATATATATTGTAGAGATGGGGTCGCATCATGTTGTCTAGGCGGGTCTTACACTCCTGGACTCAAGTGATACTCCCACCTCAACCCCCCAAAGTGTTGTGATTACACGTGTGAGCCACTATGCCTGGTCCCATTTGTTGATAAACTTTTGGGTTGCCTCTCCCTTTTGGTTATTGTGAATAGGCTGCTATAAACATGGGTGTGCAAATATCTCTTTGAGATCCTGCTTTTACTTCTTCTGGGTACCTACTCAGAAGTGCGATTGCTGGATCAGGTGATGATTCCATTTCTAAATTTTTGAGAAAGCACCATGATGTTTCTGATAGCTTTTTCTTATTCACTTTATTTTTAACTTTAATCAAAATAACATGTGCATATAAACAATCAGATAACACTGAAAGGATTTAGGTGCCCTACCCATTTACACAAAGTAGTTCTGTCACAAATTTTAAGCGATAATGTTTACATTGTTTACATTATTATGCCTTATAAATATTTTCCCTGATAAACTCATATGAGCCAAACATAGGACAAGTTTCCTTTCTTGTATTAGTTTTTTCCAGGTTTACTACAACATTGCAGGATAATGACTGAAATTAAAGTCAATTATTAAATTATGATGCCTTTTCTATGTTGCTTTTTATTTTGCGTGGAATTAATGTCTCATTTTTCATTTGTTTTAGTGCCTGTTGCTAGATTTCTCAAATGCTTCAAGAGAGCTGCCAAATGCTCATCTTTAGTCTTTTATTGTGATGCTCAAGCAGTTCATTCATTCTCCAGTTAGGCTGTTTCCTCAGCAGCATTTTTTCTGCAACTCTCTGCCTTTTTGCTCCGCTATTGCTTGGTTGGTGTCTAGCTTGAAGCACAGCTGATGTGCTGAGAATTCTCTTAGGACGTTTTGTGTGTCAGATTCTATGCTTCTTAGTTCTCCTGTCTTAGGCTTACTTTTGCTCCACCCTACCCTGCTTTTTTCTTTCTGGAAAGTCTCAGAATCTTTATTTCTCGTGTGAGTCTTTCTTCATTCATTGTGCTTGGGACATGAACCCTTTCAATTGGAGCACTTGTGCCACTCCGTTTGGAAATTTTTCTTGTATTATTGTGCTATAGCTGGCCTAGAGTTAGAACCTAAGCAACGCCATTTTATACAAGAAAAATGGTTTTTCCAAAAATAAATTGTGACTGCTGCCCCGTTTCCTTTGTGATAACTGCTGGCTGCCCCGTTTTCCTTGCAATAACTGCTGACCTTGGCTTCTGTAAATAAAAACAGCTAGCTTCCTCTGCAAAATGCTGATTGAAAAGAAAAAGAAGAAAAAATTTTCTGTTGTAATGTTTGACTTGCAGCTCTCCACTAGGGACCACTTAGAATTTCCCCAAATTCCAGGAATCCCACTATGTAAAGCTGCTTGCCTCTGCTTATCAGAAACTGCCAGAAAAAGCTTCTGTAAGGCTGCTTGCCCTGCATCCCCTCACCTTCTTGGTCCTAAAACCAGGATGTGCTTTTTCCGCTTAAAAACCCTGCTCCCCCTGAGCTCGGGGCCACAGGTTGGAGAGACATGAGTCCTCCGTGGCTGCCGGCAATAAAGACCCTGCAATTTGACATACTTTTGTCTTGTGTTGACTTTCTATGCTCGCTCCACTACAACATTATGTCTTTGAAATGAAAGACTCCCCTCTGTTTTTCTGTTCTCCCATAAGGGAACTTGTATTATTTCCCTGTCTTTTAAAAAATTTAATTGGTTCACAGTTCTGCAAGCTGTACAGGAAGCATAACCAGGCATCCGCATGTGGAGGGCTTCTGGAAGCTTACAATCAGGGCAGAATGAGAAGCGGGTGCTTGCAGGACACATGGCAAAAGCAGGATATTTCAGTGAATAATTCTCTAATTTTCTTATTCATACCCTGTTTTCCATTTCTTTATCTATTTGTTCTACTACTGGAGATTTCCTCAATTGAGATCACATTCCAAACTTGATTGAGTTTTTCTTTTTGCTTTGATATGTATTAAAAAATTTCCAGGCCAGGCGAAGTGGCTCAGGCCTGTAATCCCAGCACGCTGGGAGGCTGAGGTGGGTGGATCTCGAGGTCAGGAGTGCCAGATCACCCTGGCCAACATAGGGAAACCCTGTCTCTACTAAAATACAAAAATTAGCTGGGTGTGGTGGTGTGCGCCTATCATCCCTCAGCTACTCAGGAGGCTGAGGCAGGAGAATTGCTTGAACCTGGGAGGCAGAAGTTGCAGTGAGCTGAGATCGCGCCATTGCACTCCAGCCTGGGCAGTAGAGTGAGACTCCGTCTCAAAAAAAAAAAAAAAATTCCATTATTTTCTTGGCCCTTGTGTCTTTCTTTTTTAAACAGCCCTCCTTTATATTTCAGGAATGCACTACATTCTTTTCACTCTCATGGGCATTTAATATGGATTTTAAAAATTATTAGTTTAATTGCACGTGATATTTGTACATATTTATGGGGTACATGTGATGTTTCAATACATGTATATAATGATTAATGACCAAATCAGGGTAATTGGCATACCCATCACCTCAGACATTGATTATTTCTTTGTGTTGGTAACATTAAAACTCTCTTCCAGCTATTTTAAAATACATAGTAAGTTGTTAACTATAGTCACTCTACTGTGCTAGAGAACACTATAACTTATTCCTCCTATCTAACTGTAATTTTGTGCCTGTTAACCAACCTCTTTCTATCCCTCCCTCCCTCATACCCTTCGTAGCTTTTGGTAACTACTATTGTACTCTCTACTTCTATGAGATCAATTTTTTTTAGTTTTCACATGTGAGTGAGAACATGAAGCATTTATCTTTCTGTGTCTGGCTTCTTTCACTTAAAATAATGGCCTCCAGGCTCATCCATGTTGCTACAAATGACAGGATTTCATTTTTTTAATGGCTGAATAGTATTTCATTGTGTATATATACTACATTTTCTTTATCCATTCATCTGTTGATGGACACTTAGGTTGATTCAATATCTTGGCTGTTGTGAATAGTGCCGCAGTAAACATGGAAGTGTAGCTATGTCTTTCACCTGTTGTTTTCCTTTCTTTTGGATATGTACTCAGTGGGATTCCTGGCTCATATGGTATTTCTATTTTTAGTTTTTTGAAGAAACTCCATACTGTTTTCTATATGGCTGTACTAATTTGCATTCCTACTAATAGTGCATAAGTTCCTTTCGCTGCATCCTCACCAGCGTCTATTTTTGGCCATCCTCACTGGGGTGAGATGTTATCTCATTATGGTTTTAATTTGCCTGTCCCTATTATTGATACTGAGGATTTTTCTTGTTTCTTTTTTTGAGACAGGGTTTCGCTCTGTTGCCTAGGCTGGAGTACAGTGGTGTGATGAAGGCTCACTGAAGCTTGAACTCCTGGGCACAAGCTATCCTCTTGCCTCAGCCCCCCAAATAGCTGGGACTACAGGTTCGCACCATGACACCCAGCTAATTTTTGTGTATATACGCATATATATATAATTTTTGAAGTCAGGTAGTATATGCATATATATACATACATGATATATGTGTATATATACACACACATTATATATTCTATGTTTATATATATACATATATGTGTAGGTATACATATATATACACATAATACATATTACATATATAATTATAATATGTATACACACATTATAATATGTATAATATACACACATACATATAATACATATTACATATATAATATATATTATATATGTGTGTATATATCTACATATATGTGTAGGTATATATACATATTTCGTGTGTGTGTGTGTGGGTATTTATCACATTGTCCAGGCTGGTCTCAAACTCCTTTTTTTTGAAGTCCGGTAGTATAATATGTACATATATATATATATATATATATGATATATGTATATATATATATGATATATGTATATATACACATATATAATATATAATTATATGATACATATATAATATATGTGCATGTATAATTGTATACATGCACATATAATATATAATTACATACATAATTACATATGTTTGTATGATTGTGTATATATACACATATATAATTACATATATGTGTATGTGTATATATACATATATCATATGTGTGTGTGTATATATTCACCACATTGTCCAGGCTGGTCTCAAACTCCTGAGCTTAAGTGATTCACCTGCCTTGGCCCCCCAAAATGCTAGGATTACAGGCATTAGCCACCACACCCAGCTGAGCATTTTTCAGTATACCTGTTTGGCCATTTGTATATCTTCTTTTGAGAAACGACTATTCAGATTATTTACTCATCTTGAAATCTGATTTTTTTTGTTGTTGTTGCTGTTGAATTGTTACAGTTCCTTATATATTCTGGATATTAATCCCTTGTTAGATGGATAGTTTGCAAATAATTTCTTTCATTCTGCATGTTGTCTCTTCATTCTGTTCATTATTTCCTTTGATGTGCAGAAGATTTTTAGTTTGCTATAATCGTATTTTTCTATTTTTGTTTTTGTTGCCTGTGCTTTTGAGGGCTCATCAAAAAAATCTTTGCCAGGCCAAATATCCTGAAGCATTTCCCCAATGTGTTTTCTTCTAGTATAACAGTTTTATAGTTTCAAGCCTTACATTTAAGTCTTTAATCCATTTTGATTTGATTTTTTTTGTATATGGTATGAGATAAGGTCTAGTTTTATTCTTCTACATATGGATATTTAGTCTTCACAGCACCATTTATTGAAGAGACTGTCCTTTCCCCAATGTATGTTCTTGGTACCTGTACTGAAAATGAGTTGGTTGTCAATACATACATTTATTTCTGGGTTCTCTATCCTGTTCCGTTGATCTATGTGTATGATTTTATGCCAGTACCACACTGTTTTGTTTACGATGGCTTTGTAGTATATTTTGAAGTCAGGTAGTGTGACACCTCCACTTTGTTTTTTTTTTTGCTTAAGATTGCTTTGGTGGGCTGGGTGTGGTGACTCATGCCTGTGATCCTAGCACTTAGGGAGGCTGAGGCAGGTGGATTAGGAGACCAGGAGTTCAAGTCTAGTCTGGCCAAGATTGTAAAACACTGTCTCTACTAAAAATAGAAAAATTAACTGAGCATGGTGGTGGTCATCTGTAATCTCAGGTACTTGGGAAGCTGAGGCAGAGAATTGCTTGAACCCAGGAGGTGGGGGTTGCAGTGAGCGGGTGTTGTGCCACTGCGCTCCAGCCTGGGTGACAGAGTGAGACTCTGTCTCAAAAAAAAAATATCTCTTTGGATATTCGAGTTTTTATTGTTCCATACAAATTTTAGGATTTTTTTTTCTATTTCTGTGAAGAATGTCATTAGTATTTTGACAGGGCTTGCATTTAATCTGTAGATTGCTTTGAGTATGGATGTTAAAAAGTTTCCCTTTTCCTTTCCTTGAAGTTTACTCATTTCTGCCAAGTTTTTTCTATTTGTGTTTATGATTTCACTTTGTGCTGAAATTTTTCCTCAAATTTCTAGTGATCCCCGGCTGTCTATTCCCATTTAAATGTGAGGCACAAAAACAATAAAAACTGTAACCATAAAGTGGGGTTTCCTGTAGGTGATCAGATTATAAGCAGGAAAGGCTTATTTTCCTTGTTTTCAGGAAAGGCTTAAAGATTAGAATCTTTTGATCTTTTCTTTGGACCATTCAGTTTCTCTCCAGAAGTATTTCCCAGCTTCCTGCCAAGAGGTGCTTGGCCGGTAGCATCCTGCACACAGATGGAGTCTCACTCTTTGATAAACATTCACTTAATGCCCGTTTTTAGTTTAGTGTCTCACCCTTGCCCTCTATTCTCAGTGCCTCTAAGTTTGGTGATTATAATACCAAGTACACTGCTTTTCTAAAGCATATTGATATTTCTTAGTTCTATTATAATTTGCCTTACTGGTGATATTTGAGGTTCTATGATTAAGTCAATAGAATTTAAAAAATCAAACACATTTAACATTGTGAGAAGATAGCAAATGTTTAAAAAATTACATGCAATGAAAAAATTTAATTATAGAGAAAGAAGAAAGAGTTTTCTTTAGGCAAAGACATTTTCAAGAGATTAATTTTTGATCTGATAAATGCACGTAATGAAAATAAGGAAAGGCAAATTACTAAGCTGCTGTTATATGTGATCTAGCAGTCATCTAGGACACAGGACAACTCATGTGGGCAGCCATGGCAGAGACACAGATAGTAGATTGAAGCAAGGACAGAGGATATAGGCCTGGTCGTGGCTCATGCCAGTAATCCCAGCACTTTGTGGGGTGAGGTGGGCGGATCACTTGAGGTCAGGAGTTTGAGACCAGCCTGGCCATCATGGCAAAACCCCTGTCTCTCCTAAAAATACAAAAATTAGCTGAGCATGTTGGTACACACCTGTTATCCCAGCTACTCCGAAGGAAAAAAAAAAAAAAAGGGTGGGGGTGAAGATAAAAGGATACAGCATACAAACACTCACAGATGCATACCCTGAAACCTAGAGGTTAGGAGATGCCTGCAGGAGTAAGCAGAAGTCCTTTCTTAAAGCTAAGGGTAGAGAGAAGTTGCAAGAAAAAGAAGCGGCAGCATAGAGCATGGTATGATTATTGTAGAATTAGGAGACTTAGGAGCTGACATCAAGGGGTGTCAAGTGTCCACAATGGTGTTGATCCATGATCATGAACCGTATCTTCCTTGCTAAGGCAACAGCAAGACAACCCTGTCCTAGGACTGTGACGCTTAAAAACTACGGTCTTGTGAAGTCTGGTTGTAGGAGGGTTCTTTGTTGCCTTGGGTTGGCCTTGTGCCAAGATTCAAGTCATTCTAATATCCAGTGGTGAAGTGAGCTTTGATTTTTTTGCCTTTAGGAGCAAATAAAATGCCTTTGTAACTAGAGTGTTGGAAAATATTTCTGCTCTTCTGGATGTTAGCACTTCTGACAAGCTGGCTCTTCTTTCTGGAGACTTAACAGTTTTCAGTTCTCCCAAAGAATCCCTCTCTCACTTTCTCTACTTCTCTTGCACATTAACTTCATTCCTTTTCATTCTTCTAGAGCGGGATGACACAGTTCTTCAGATTAGGCTCTTCCAAACCTTTCTTTGTCCCATCCCACTCCTTAGGGTCACTAATTGAGGGGAGACTGAGTGAGAAGAGTTTGCTTCACTTTTCATAGGGCACCGTAATTCCCTGGAGCAGGTGCTGATATGTCCCTGTGGCAGGGAGCAGTGAGACTGTGCTCTCCTGGGCAATCTGCAGGTGGTTCAAGTGGCTTCAGTAAGCAGCATCTTTCTTTGAAGTCTCCTGTTTTGTTTTTGAAAAAATTCATGCAATTACATTTAAATGTATACTGTTTTCTAATTGTTCTAATATTTAAATATTAGAATTACATAAAGATTGCATAAATAAAATATTATTTCCCTGAAATCTTCAAGTACCTTTGATGCTTGAGCTTTATGCTATGACCGTGAGTCCTCTGTGGCTCTCTTCTGTGAATCTCTGGGGATGATGTATATACTGGTTTGAGAAATAAAGAACCAGAAAGGTCATGGAACCAGACTTCAGATAATGTGGCTCTAATACTGGTTCTTCACTCACAGACCATGAGCCTAAGGGTCAGCTGCTGGGTCTTTGTTTACTCATCTGTAAAATGGGGAGGTTGGAATAGATTTTCTTTTCCCTTTTTAGCCTTTTCCCTCCGGAATGACCCGCATTTTGTCTCAACATTCTGCTTCATTTTACACAAAGTCACAGGCACCCTGTAATTTCTTTGGACTTCCTTTTATTTGCAATATGTGTGCCTCAATAATACTTGTCCTTCCTGTGAAGTTGTAGGGAGCCATCAAGAATAAAAGTGACTGCAAAACTCATATGAAGAGAGAAAATCGTATCAAGTCTTGTTGTTTAATTTTATACCAATTTGGTTCCAGTTCCAATCTTGCATTTTTTGTTTTTTGAGTCAGTGTAGTGGCATGATCATGGCTCACTGGAGCCTTAACCTCCTGAGCTCAAGTGATCCTCCTACCTCAGCCTCCTGAATAGTTGGGACTACTGGTCTGCGCCACCATGCCTGGCTAATTTTTGCATTTTTGCAAGATAGTGAGATGAGGTCTCACTATATTGCCAGGCTAGTCTTGAACTCCTGGGCTCAAGCAGTGTACCCACCTCAGCCTTCCAAAGTGTTGGGAATACAGGTATGAGCCACTATGCTTAGCTTAACCTTGGATTTTCATTTGAACCCCAATGTGTTTATGTATGATGTATGTATGAGGGTATGTGTATTTGGGTTTGTCAAATTATTTTTTTGGCTTAAAGTCTCTTGTAGGCATAATGCTTAAAAAAGTCAAAACAATTAAAAAGTGGAATTGTTTTGCCTAGTATCATTAGATAAGAAGTGTTAAAATAAGGTATTATTTTATAAGGCATATAAGATAAGTATTTTGAAGATAAGTGTATATATGCCTGAAACATGGTTCTGGGTCTTTTATGTGAACAAAGTTGATACAGCATCTCAAAAGATTATATTGGGTTTTAGAGATTTATTTTTCTTCTTTCTATGGAATTCACTTACTTTTCAGAGGGGCAAGAGTCCTGAGGTAAAGGACTCCTTTTGTAAGGTATTATTTCATCTTACATGGAACAATCTAAATTTACTCATAAGATAAGGATGCCAGCTTTATGGGAAAGAAACTTGGAGGACATTGCAGTTTCAAAATTGGGCACTATGCCAAAGGCCCAGGACTCACAGAGTAAGATTTTAGCAAACATCTCTGCCCAAGGAAACACTTAACCACCCACAGAGACATTTCAGCCATAGTTTTCAGGGTGTTCTTACCCCCTAATCTCAGTGGGATGAGCAGAAAAAGTGCTTTCTGAGAATTTGGCTATTCTTTGGGAGTTTATCAAGGGATAGTCCTTGGACAAGTCTGAACAAGCACACCTCTGCAGTCCCATCTCCTGCTGTTCCCTGCAGAACTCCCTGGTCTTTAACCAGGTCGAACAATTTGCAGTTCCGTAAATAAAAACCACTGGGTACTCTCCTGTTCATTTCTTCTTTGCCCGGCTGGTGGAATCCGTGTATGCTTGGGTGTGCTCCTCTGCAAGACTTCTTCCCTGGTGGCTTCTCTGCCCGAGAGAGTGAGCTGTTCACCTACCCGTGCTAACATCCTCACACATTGCTGTCGTCATTTGGATTGTGATTTTAGGATATCTTCTGTTCTGCTGCTAAATTGGGCACTCTAGGGAGGGAGGGAGGGACTCAACAGATTCATTTTTGTGTCCCCAGGCTGGTCCAAGATGAGTAAATAAATGTTTTCAAACAACTAGTGAATGCTACTCTTAGGTTTGTGCTTCTTCTAGACTATCTTGTCTTTAGCCTCCCCATATGAATCAGAGGCTTCACGTGGTAGTGGTTTGAGTGCATGTACTACAAAGCATCTGCTACTTACTAGCCATGTGACTGTTCTAAGCCTCACTTTCCTCAGCTGCACAATGGGGATAATAATGGTACTTACTTCATAGAGTTGTTATGAGGATGACATGAGTTAATATTTGTAATCCTGAAGGTATTTTAAATAAATAATTGTGGAGAATGGGAATCAACACAGAGAGGTGATATAACCTATGGGTCCAGTCCACAGATTGTGTAGATAATGGTATTGCCAGTGGATACCATACAAATTTATGCCCTATATAATAATGGCTAGAAGTGAGTCCAGAAAAGCTCATTGTAGGGGTGATAACTTTTTTATTATCAATTGAAAAACATCACAAATCTTCAGCTCAGGAAAATAAAACATAAGTTTAGTGCCCTCTTATTTTTTAACCTTAAACTTTATAGTTCTCACTTGATCCTATCACTTCGCTGTTTGAAACTTGATCTTCCTTCTGTCCCAAACCCCTCAACGTGGCTTCCAAGGCCCTCTGTGACACCCCTGCCTGCCTGCTACAGCTGCATCTTGACACCACTCCCTCTGCCATTCCTCTTCCAGCATGAAGTTTCAGATGTGAACTCTTCTCCGTTCCCAAATCGGCAGGGCTCTCTCTGGACTTTGTTCAGTGCTTTCGTTTCCTTCTATCTGCATAAACATCCCTCCTCACAGTGCTCTGGTTTTCAATTCAATTTAAGCACCACCTCTTCTGGTGAGTAGTGAGAGGTCCTTTGCCACCTTCTCCCCTAGCAGGCTGGGCTCCCCTTATTAAGCCATTGACCACACTCTAGGGTATTTAACTGCTTAATTGTCAGCCTTCCCCACTGGATTATAAACTCCAAAGGTCAGGGACCAAGGCCGTTTTGCTCACTCTTGTATCCCTAGTATCTTGAACAAGGCCAAGCATACAGTAGGGATTCAATAAATACTGAATGAGTATTTAATTTTAGAAATCAGAGACTTTGAATTCTAACCCAACCTAGATTTCAGCGGGCTGGGTGTGTGCCCCCAAGTCCTCCAGCTTTTTGCAATGAGATTGTCCATTAAGACTGAGAGAATCTGGCTTGAACCTCCACATTGCATTTATGAGGGGTGATCTACTCTTTGGATCTGCTCCAATAGAATAGTTCCGTTACTATTCAGCATCTCTGCTGATCTTTTACTTCCTGTTCCTGCTGGCCCTTTTCTATGCTGCAGCTCTTTGCTGGACACTCTCCCAATTCCTTTATTACTCAAAGTGTCCCATCTCAAGGCTCTGTGTGTCATGCAGTGGTTACTCAGCAGTGCAGCACAATAACCAGGTTAAAATAAACTGACAAGTGGAGAGAGGTGGGGAGAAGTGGGGATGTTAATGGGTACAAAAAGTAATTAGAAAGAATGAATAACATCTAGTGTTTGATACCACAACAGAGTGACTATAGTCAGTAACATAGATGTTTTTTATTGTGCTTTAGATTCTGGGGTACATGTGCAGCTCATGTAGCATTGTTGTATAGGTATTTACATGACAAGTTGGTTTGCTGCCTCCATCCCCCCCGTCACCTATATCTGGCATTTCTCCCCATGTTATCCCTCCCCACCCTCCGCTGTCCCTCTCCTAGCCCCCAACAACAGACCCCAGTGTGTGATGCTCCCCTCCCTGTGTCCATGTGTTTTCATTGTTCAACACCTGCTTATGAGTGAGAACATGCAGTGTTTGATTTTCTGTTCTTGTGTCAGTTTGCTGAGAATGATGGTTTCCAGATTCATCCATGACCCTACAAAGGACACAAACTAATCGTTTTTTATGGCTGCATAATATTCCATGGTGTATATGTGCCACATTTTCCTTGTCTGGTCTATCATTGATGTGCATTTGGGTTGGTTTCAAGTCTTTGCTATTGTAAACAGTGCCACAATGAACATACATATGCATGTGTCTTTATAATACAACTATTTATAATCCTTTGGATATATACCCAGTAATGGGATTGCTGGGTCAGATGGAATTTCTATTTCTAGATCATTGAGGAATTGCCACACTGTCTTCCACAATGGTTGAACTAGTTTACACTCCCACCAACAGTGTAAAAGTGTTCCTATTTCTCCACATCCTCTCCAGCATCTGTCGTCTCCAGATTTTTTAATGATCGCCATTCTAACTGGTGTGAGATGGTATCTCAATGTGGTTTTGATTTGCATTTCTCTAATGACCAGTGATGATGAGCATTTTTTCATATGTTTGTTGGCCTCGTATATGTCTTCTTTTGAAAATTGTCTGTTCATATTCTTTGTTCACTTTTCAATGGTTTTTTTTTTTTTTCTTTTAAATCTGTTTTAGTTCTTCGTAGATTCTGGATATTAGCCCTTTGTCAGATGGGTAGATTGCAAAAATTATTTCCCATTCTGTTGGTTGCCAGTTCACTCTAGTGATTGTTTCTTTTGCTGTACAGAAGCTCTGGAGTTTAATTAGATCCCATTTGTCTAGTTTGGCATTTGTTGCCAATGCTTTTGGTTTTAGTTATAAAGTCCTTGCCTATGCCTATGTCCTGAATGGTTTTGCCTAGATTTTCTTCTAGGGCTTTTATGGTGTTAGGTCTTATGTTTAAGTCTTTGATCCATCTGGAGTTAATTTTAGTGTAAGGTGTCAGGAAGGGGTCCAGTTTCAGCTTCCTGCACATGGCTAGCCAGTTTTCCCAGTAATAATTTAATTGTACATTTAAAAATAACTAAAAGCATAGAACTGGATTGTTTGTAACACAAAGGATAAATGCTTGAGGTGGTGGATGCCCCATTTATCCTGATGTGATTATTACACACTGTATGCTTGTATCAAAAGGTCCCCTATGCCCCATAAATATATACACGCCTACTATGTACTCACAAAAGTTAAAAATTAAAAAGAACCTATGACACATCCCTTTTTTCAATGGCCCCGTGTCTATTCCTACCCATGAGATTTTTCTTGTTCATTTTTTGATTTTGGGTGACAGGTTCCTGTGATGATTCTGGAACTTTCTTTGTCTTCTGTGCTCCTAAATCCTGAAATTCCTGTTAATTTCTTGTGCAGACCCAGCTTAGCTGTTTTATTGTCTGGCTTACTCATCCAGGCTCTGTCCCTAGGATTTTTGTCATAATCAGACATGTTCATAGTCACAAAGACAGCATAGAGTTGGGTTAAGAGGGTATGCACTCAGGCCACACAACATGGCTCCAAATGGAGTCTCCACCCTCCCTGGCTGTGTGGCTTTTCTACGTTACTTATCTACCTGCTTCAAGTTTGTCATTTGTACAATGGCCATTGTGGTGATGTGAAATGGTAATTGTAGTGAGCATCAAGCAGGTTAATACAGGTAAAATACTTAGAAAGTTGCCTGGCACATAGTAGGCATCCACTGAATCTTAACTCTTTTTATTATTAAGGTGTACTTATGATGAAGACAGCTTTTTCCTTGAGAGGAATTCTTCAAAAATTGATTTAAGTAACAGTTCATTTTATTCCCATTATACTAATTTTAAGTCACCCGTTGGCTAAGATGTGTCAAACTATTGTTGCATAAGGGACCTGGCTAAGAAGGCCATCTCGGGAACAGATTGGGCTTAGTGCTTGGTTCCACCTGGTTTCCCTGTGTGATGTTGGGAAATTTACACCTCTAAAAAAAATAAATATTGTTGTGTATATTTAAGAGATTATAACATGTTATGGGATATATATGAATAGTAAAAAGGTTACTTAGTGAAACAAATTAATATGTTATACATTATTACACACAGTTACCATTTTTAAATTTTTGTGGCAAGAGTAGCCAAAATCTACTCTTTTTTCAGGAATCACATATATAGTACAGTTAACCTCTTTAAGACGGTTTCTTCATCTTGACAGTGGGAACAACACTGCCCCCTAGAGAGAGAGAGAGGGTGTGTGTGTGTGTGTGTGTGTGTGTGTGTGTGTGTGTGTGTGTGGGTGGATTAAATAAGCTAATGTATGTAAAGTGTTAGTATGGTGTCTGGCATGTAATAAGCATATCATAACTATAAGCGTTTATTACTATTATATTAGTTTTGCTGTTACATCTTTTAAATAATCTAGAGCTACAGAATGTGCTTCTGGAAGGCTGAAGGATTAAGTAGCACCTCACTTCATTTCCTATTATGTGAGATATCTTCTTTATTTAGAAGAGGTTTGGAGTTCACTGAAGCCCTTACAGTAGTGGCAAGAAAATAGGCACGACATACTTTTTGTGAAAAGATGGTGAAATGGTCCCATGTGCTATTTCCAATACAGGTACAATTAGAAACTATTTTAACAGAAAGCTGCTCTTTTCTCAAGGGGCTATAGCTTCTGCCTAGGGCTTTCTACTCCTTCTGGCTGGTAATACAGGGATGGATGTAGCTTGCTATGCAGCAGGGAGACTGATTGAGTGATGTCCCAGTGGAGCCACTGGCAAGGGATAAACTAAGATAGAAACAAAGCTGCCTTTCAGATAATGCTTAGTGCCTTTCTTGATAGTTTCCATTATAATTCATTCCCATTAGAAGTACTTTAGACCGTTTTAAAGCTATTACATTGTAATTTAAGAGCAGACTATAAACTTAACACACAGTTTCTAAAAAATTCAAAAAAAAGGAAAGAAATACAAGATTTGCCATTCAGAATCCAAATTCGAAAACCACTGAGATGATGAAAACCTGCTCTGCATTTCATTTGGACACGAGACAACACATTTCAGAAAAAAACCGCACACTTTAATCATTCCTGTGCTGATTGTATAAACATATGTATCAAAGAGAGCAGAGAATCAAAGATAAAAAGGAAGAAAGGACCCTTTAAGATTCAGATGATCCTGAATTTAGTTTGAATTTTCAGCTAAGATGAGTAAAAAAATTTTGAACAATTATTTCTTGTTCATGTGGCAGTAAAGTTATGACAAAACATTAGAAGAATAGTGTATCTACTACAAAAAGCAAGTGCCTAATATGTTATTCAGTGGCACTAATTCTTGTGTATCTGGGCCAAGGAAGAAAAAACCTGGATTAGTTAAATGAAGGCTCTTGCCAAGAGTTTTAAGACACAAATTTTACTAGGTAATAAAATTTATACAGCTATACCACATGAGCACTTGGCAGATAGTCTGTAGCTCAGGCTCATTGCAGAATTTATTTTTTTCTTTTAACAAACATTCCTCACAATCAGACTTGTTAATAGTTTTAATTGAAATAACTTTGGCTTCTAGCAGTTTCTCCCTCTGTCAGTAACTACCTCAGGCAGCTTGGGACTACAGGGTGAAGAATGCAAGGAACAAATTGAACCACATCCTTTACTCTGCTGCCAGATGGTCTCTCTAGCCTGCCCTAAGCTAGAGGAAAGGTCTTCCTTGGGCTCCATCCCTGAACATCAAGGCCCCCCCCCCGCCCCCCCACCCCTGTGCGCCCCCTGCCCTTTCCTGTCAACTCAGGACTATTTCTGGGTATAGAACCAGAATTTTCCTGATATTTGCTGTGGTCCTGGATGTAGTGCTGAACTTTGGCTTAGCAGCAGATAGTGGCCAAAGCTTCAAACCTCAAAACTCTCATTTATAAATGGAAAATGATGGAAATGATCTTAGCGATGATCAGTTCCACCATCTCAATATACAGATAGGAAACCTAAGGCCCAGAAAATTGAAGTGACCCACTCAGGTTACCTGATGTGTTAGGGTGGGGTGAGACCCAGTGTCTTCTCTGCCCTCTACTTCCTGCTGTTATGGAGGCACCGTGTCCTGTTGTTGGGTTTGTATCTCCTTGAGTTCATCCTCTGATGAAGAGCACCTACATTACTTGACACATGGTGGGCTTTATGCACTCATTATGACTGATGGACATTCATCACATCTATATAGAAATAGTTGAGTTTATGCATCACTACATGTGCACTTGGATGGTGTTAGCAATGTCCTCTTTGAACACTGTGAAACTTTTGGGCTACTATGTAAAGAAATGCAATGCTGGGAGAGGTCTTGTTCATGTAGAGAATCAACAGAGTGAGATCTGCTGCTTCTTCCCTATACTCTGCCTATGAGAGCACTTGTGGAGTGGATATAAGCTAGTGCTTGTCTCCTCAGCTAAAGGCCCAGGCTCTGTGGTAGGTGTGGCCTCAATGTTGTCAGTTACCCGCTTCTATAAATATCCCAGTCACATCTACCCACTAATAGCCCCATGGTCCTGGTGAGCCTTATCACATGTACTAATCCCTGGAATTCTGTAACAGCACATCCTCATGTCAATAACAGCTCAAGGGTTTGCTAGGACATGCAGGGTGAAGCTTTATCAATTAAGTTTATTGACTTTTTACCTCTTTTGTTAATATCTCAAACATAGAGCATGAGCAAGCCCCATGTTTGCAATCTCCTTTTTAATTTTCTGTTTTTATATTCAGCCTAATTGATTTTTGGATTGGGTTCATCAGTGATGAACCCAATTGGGGTTCGAATAGTAGAGAGGACTCTAGGTCTTCATAACAACCACATGTTACTGTTCCCCTGCTTACCTTTACCTCTCTGTGGTCTTCCTCAATGAGTCCCGCTAGAAGCATCCCATTTTGTCTTCCCTCATCCTGCTGGGGATCCTTCATCCTGCCTATGTGATGATACTGAGGTTTTTCACTTAGCTCTATTACTCCTTTTTTTCCCCAGATAAATTGTTTTACTCAAACTTGACTTCAACTTTCAGAGGAACATCAGAGGACTTGTGAAATGCATTTATTTGCATAACAATTCTATAAAATTGACTAGTATTATCTCCATTTTATTGATGAGGAAACAGATTTAAGAGATTAATTGCTGCTAAGTGGCAGATGTGCGGTTTAGGACTTGGGCTTGTAAGTCGTACACTGCGCTAGTCTGTGTTAGTCTGTTTTCACACTGCTATAAAGAACTACCTGAGACTGGGTAATTTATAAAGAAAAGAGGTTTAATTGACTCACAGGTCTGCATGGCTAAGGAGGCCTCAGGAAACACAATCATGGTGGAAGGCGAAGGGGAAGCAAGCACTTTCTTCACAAGACATCAGGAGAGGCAGTCAGTGGGAAGTGCCTGCCATGCTTTAAAAACCATCAGATCTTTTGAGAACTCACTACCATGAGAACAGCAAGGGGGAAACCCCCCACCCCATAATCCAGTCACCTCCCACCAGGTCCCTTTCTCAATACAGACTACATTTCTAGGTGAGGTTTGGGTGGGGACACAAAGCCAAACCATATCACAGTCCCATTCACCTTTGACTGGTTTCAGTGTTTTGAGTCTTCATCTTGAAGTTAAGCACAAAAGTCTGCCATTTCCCATGACTTTTAGTACCAAAGCCGCGCCAAGAACACCAAAGTGGAATTATTCCTGAATTTAAATTCTCATATCTTTAAAACCTCTTGCATATTTTTCATCTTGACTTTGCATTCTCATTTTTTTTTTCTTTTGTCCCTAAGCTCATGTCCCTTTCTCCATCTTCAAAGCATAATTTTGCAAATCATCTTGCAAGTATCTTTGGTACTGAGCTATACTAGGACGATTACTCTTTTGGTTCCTCTGATTCCACACTCTGTTGATTACATACTGTCTTCACATAAGGGGAGGGGGATGGAGAGGGAACCCAGCAAAAGTGAGAAGACCTTAATGTTCCATTTCACCTACAGCTACCTCTGCTTACCATGGGAAGCATCCTATATTCAAATTTCAATGACAGCGTAGGAAAAATGGTTGTCTTAGTCTGTTGTGATGCTATAACAGAATACCTGAGACTGAATGATTGATAAAGAACAAGAATTTATTCTTTCACAGTGCTGGAGGCTGGGAAATCCAAGGTCACAGTGCCAGCTTCTGGTGTTGGTGTTGACTTTCTTTTTTTTTAAGACAGAAGTAGAATAAAAGAGAAAAAAGGAAGAAAGAGAAAGAGGGAGAGAGAGGGAGAATCTTGCTCTATTGCTCAGGATTTCATTTAAATCTGTGAAATGCTTATGCAAACTAAAGTGATTTATTTCCTATTATATGATCACTTTTAGAATAGGTATGATATAATATTGAAAAAAATATATGTTTTGTGGATATGAGGTGGTGGGTTCTGTAAATATTTATTAAGTTTGCTTGTTCCAGGTCTGAGTTCAAA